>VDFB02087097.1:0-14061 GCA_007258455.2 Sequoia sempervirens | reverse complement strand
GAATTGAAAGCATGTTCATTTTATGTGCACCAAAAGAAATATTTTCTATTCTAAAAAATAACAAACACAATGTTTTGAAATAATTCTTAGACACTTGAATCTACAAAAAAAACTTGTTAGGAGTTCAGGAAAATGCGTCACAACAAAGTGAATGCATCACTTTGTGCAACAAATGTGGCGTGAGCCTACGTTCTGGTTGCTGACAAGAAGATGCATTGATTGAATGTTCAAATGTGTCTCAATTTGTTAGATGTGGCATTCCTAACTACAATTGCAGTGTAATAGAGTGATTGTGTCATTGTAGCTTTCAAATGTGTTGCGACGCAGTGGATGCAGCTTGATAAAGCATGAATGCATCATTCTGATCCTATACCTAAAAAAATGATAGAAAACAGAAAACCGTATGGAAAGAAAAAATAACAGAGTCGAGTTCACCAATGTATCAATGGGTTATTTTCCTAATGGTTAGCAAATTAGATCAATAATATTAAAACCCAATGAAACTATGAAATACAATGAAAAAAAGTAATAAAAACGATTATACTGGAGATAATGTGTGAAGCCTTCATGATTGATTTCCATATTAGCACCTTCTAGCTCGCAGTGATTGTATGATGATTGCCCTTAGATTTGTGTGAGAAAATGATGGTGACCATTCCCTATGCAAGTTTTGAAGGATTTGAATGACAAATAATGCCTATGACTATGACAAATGACTATAATGACTTTGAATAAGTAATCAAATTAAACAAGCTAAGTGAGTGTAAAATCTAAGCATAAACGTGTTAGAGTAATGAAGTCCAAAAAATGTGACCAAGATTGACATTTTATAGAAAATGCAATTTTGGGCGGACATATGAGATTGAAAGCTGACAAAGCCTAAAATCAGTGGTCAATAATTCATGTGACAATCCCTAATTAGGGCTAGGGAAAAAATATTAAATGAGTGGTCAAGATTTCATTTGAGAAAATCAAATCGGCGGTTGAGAATAAATGTGATAATTATCTAAAAAGATAAAAGATTTTCAAAAATCAAGAAGATAAATACTGCTTGATTTGTAAGATTCGAAAAATCAAGAGGATAGAGGTTGAACTGAAAAGAAGATTTGGAAAATCAAGAATTTGTTCAATTACTTGATTTTTGGAAGAATATTATCTTTTTGAATTAAATTAATTCAAAATGTGGATTTTGTGTGACAGTAAATAAATGATTTTTAGATTATTTACTAAAAGGAAGTGACAGTTAATGATGTGAGATCATTTTAAATAATTTATTTATTTAAAATGAGGGAAATGTTAAATTAGGCAATTAAATAATTAAACATTATTATTTAATTTAGAGGATTATGATAGATAATTAAATAAATTAATAAATTCATTTAATTATGAGAATTAGTGACATATTAAATAAATAAATAAAATTTATTTATTTAATAAGAAGATATAAATGAATAAAGGTAATTAAATAAATTAAGAAATTTATTTAACTGTAAGAAGATAATAGACCCTTAGTGATGTATTGAATAAATAAATAAAATTTATTTATTTAATAATCATGAAGAATACAAGAGACATGAATTAATTAAATAATTATGAATTATTTAATTACTGGTCGAATGTGGACCAAGGACATAATTAAATGTCATAATTATGCTAGGATGAAAGTGGTAAAATAGAGCTTGCAGGCCTAGGTCATTTTTAAGTGTCCACTAATATTCATGTTTTATGTTTGCAGAAAGATATCAAGAAGATCCTACGAATTGCTTGATTCTTCAGAAGCAAAAACATTACAACATTTCTATAGTGCCCACATAGTGCTAAGGAATAAGAAGAAGAAATCCATTTAGATGTGTTTCTGGTTACAAAACAGGGTTGTAGCAGAAAATGTTGCTAGGAATTTCCAAGTTGTAACTGATTAAAATTTACTTTGTAGTGCTATGAAGCTCATTTCTTTCACATGGTTTAAACCATACCATAAATAAGGGTTGTATTTCCAATCCAATTCAGCAGAAGAATAATTTGTTCTCTTAAGGATCACATGCAATTTTGTTTGGCTATTTTTCTCAATTAGGAAAAGATGTTTATCATGCTTTGAACATTAATAATTTGCAAGCTGCCCATGGATTCTTCTCAGTATGTTGTGTACTTGTCATTTTTTTTTGTCAAACAGGACATGATGCAAGATTCCTTAGTTTTCTTTACACCATAAGTTCCTTACAGACATGATTAAATTTTGAGAGCTTAATAGGGATTTAAACCTAGGTGGGTCTACCTTTGCAAACTGAGCAGACTTAAGTGATGTGATTTTGTTTACAACAATCTATTCACAATGACAATCTTACAGTGAACAAATATAATCCTAATAAAGTGTATGTGTAATATTAGAATATTTTTCAGTTAACAGATGTAAAAAATAAAATGGATAAACTAAAAGATGAAATGCGTGAGACCAGTGCCTTGTCGGGTGTATGGAGTCTAATGAAGATCTAGAAAAGTTTAATCTATGATGGCAATAATTCAAACTGTTTGGCACACAGATGTAGTTTATAACTTGTATAAACGTGCAAGTAAATGATTGACAAACTCTGGTTGAGATAGAATGACAATACTAGTTATGTGATTCTTCTTATTGATCCAATTAATACTCTTCAATTACTATGATTGACTAGAAGGGTTTAATCTTTATTTGAAAGAACCAAATAATCACATCACACAAATACAACAAATGTGTATTGGTAAACTAAATATATGCTTGATATATCAATTTAAACAACATAAAAGCATCAAAATGGAGACAACCAGATAACTGTATAATTCCACAAACAACTAATACCAAGATTAAGACACGAGTTCAAACATCTTCATTAACTTCATCGAAATTCATACATGCATCTGAGTCTTTTAAAGGAAAGTTTCATTGAAAACTATCTACTATATATTTCTCCTATCTGCCTATATCTATTTTACATTATGAAACATATATAAATATATCAAAATTGTGAAAGGACATATCCTTTCAGAAATGTCTTTTTCTTAACAACAATAACAAACTAGAAATTATGCTCTATTAAGCCATAAATGGATTTTTGACAAATAATCTACGTAATCTTTCTGCTCATGTGTATCAACATCCTCTAGCGCATTCCTTATGGCTATATCCATTTCGATCATCTTCTCATTTTGTTCACATTCCCCGTCCATTGTTAAATTGTTTCCTGTGGCTGTATCCAGAATTGTTTGCATCATCATCTCACATTCCTTGATCCATCTGTCTTTTCCCTTTATTTCCCCTTCATCTTCTAACAACATTGGTACTCCCTTTTTTGTGACATTGATCATCCCTTGCTCATCACCTTGCAATTCTTCATGGAAGTATTTATGTTTTTTCATAAAATAGTTGGCAGCATCAATAGCTATGTTATTAGGAGCATCCCTTTTTTTATTTCCTAGAACTTCTCTTGGATCCTTCCATCTATCCTCTTATGTTCTTGTACTATAGTATAATTGTGTGAATGTGTTCCTCAGAGCTTACTCAACCAAGTCATTAAATTGGTCTGCCTCTTCCTTATTATTGCAGTGAGTGCATCACATTTACCTTGTGAGTATGCATTTGATTCTTCCCACTGGTATCTTGCCTGGAAGCTTTCACCATGAGTCAATTGCTTTGTGCATCCTAGCGTGATTCCCATCATGTCCTTCAAGCAATCATTTTCTCTGAGTAGTCTCTCGTTATTCATCTTATACATTTCTTTTTCCTTGATTAGCATCTAGATTTGGGCTTTATTTAATTTGTCCACATTAATGCCAATTTCTGTTGTAGCTGTTGGATCAACCTCACCAAATTTTAACATCATTACATGTCCAAAATAATTTTCAGTATCGATTACAACATATTTCTTGTGTGGAGGATATAGGGCCCATATCATAAGTGATTCATCATCTGGGTTATACTTAGATCCTGCATAAATCTCTGTTACCCCCTCAGGAGTGAGTTTATGTGTGGCATTACTATTCTTCAAAAAACTATCAAAAACTAAAGAAGAGTTCAAATCCAACCCAGGAAAGATCATGACACCTGGATCTTCTACTAATTTCCTTCCTTTCTCAGGGGTCATGCTCTTCATTTCTTCTTCCACACTTGATTTTAAGTTATTCAGCAGTTGTTCCTCATTACTTGGTGTAATATTCTCCACTGATTCCCTTATTGATTTTCCTTTTAATTTTAACAAAAAGGTTTTAAATTATGAGGTTTTAATGAATTCATCATCAACCACAAATGATTTATATGTTATATGCCTTGTGTTAGTATCTACACTCTCTTTAACATTTGGTTCCTTGGGAACATACTTGTAGTCTTGAGTTCTCAATCTAGAAATCTTATCAATTGTACTGCTAGGCCTACCATCACCAGATGTCTCTTCATCAGAAGATAATAGTTCTGTATCTTGCAATCCCCTGTTATACTCATCAACAATTCTTTTTGCTTCCTCTTCTTCAAAATTCCTAATCAAGTCATCATACAGATAGGGTATGTGATTGTATCCTCCCAAGTTCATTTTATTTTTGGAAAAATCAATATACCCTTCTAGATCAAATCCTTTTCACGGTGGACCCTTCTTCATAATGTATTGCAACAATTTGTTGAGAACCATATCATATCCATCCCTTGCTAATACAGTGAAATCACTAAAGCATAATGTACTAGGCATAAATGCCTACTTTCTGAAAGAAATCAGATTCATAACATCTAAATAGTCCAATTGCCTAACAATCTCCAAATATGCAATCCTATCAGGCACCGTCTTGTACAAAATGAAGGGTGCATCTTCAAATCCATATACTCTTATCATGGTCACATCTTCTAGACAGTACCGGTCTCCCCAATTGTGGTTGAAAAGTCCATTGAAATCCTTAGGCCTTAAAAACCTTTTTATTTCATTGGAAAATGAATATTCACAAGGATGATTGTAAAATATATACAGTGGTTTCACAAAAAACTCTTCAAAATGTAGATAACAAGAATTAGAAAATCTACAATCCTAGGTGGCAGTCCAAAGTTGTACTAGTAATAACCTTCCTTATCAAATTGTACAACCCTCAATTTTTTAGGCCACATCTACAATTCTTGTCCATAATAAAGTATCATATGCATCAAGATTGAACAAGCATCCAAGTGCAAGATAGGAGCTCCACTTTTTATTGCCATCAGTCCTAAATCAAGTAATTTAAAGATGTGTGAAACATAATAAAAAGACCTTGAATTGTGACATTGGAAATGCTGCAATTACCATGGGTACAATTGACATGTGCTCAAGGGCCTCCATTCCCAACACTTGACACACTAAAAAATATGTGTAACTCATGTAGGGTTTAAAGAAATCAACAGGGAATGGGGGACCATCATTGTCATATAGTGGAATTGAAACGCCATCTTTCTTAGACCTGTGTAGTGGCAAACTCCAACCCTTATACAAAGTATCCATCCTCCAGAATTCATTTTCCAGCTATTCAAGTACAATTTTTTCACAACACACTCCCTCTAGGTTAAAAACCTCACAGATGGCAGCTTCAGATACATGTATAAATGGTTTTCCCGATGGATCAAAAATATATTTACATTTTGGATTATAATAGGTAGCTAGCATCTTTACCAATTTTAGATTTACAAATACATTAGGGCAGACTAGTTTCCCTAGGTTTAACTTCCAAGGATTGCACACTAGTTCATATCAGTTCCTTCATTGGTAATGAAAAATAAACAGCTCATATCCCCCAATTGGGGTCCATATGTCTCGTATATGCTTGCATTTATCCTCTAACTTTTCCACTTCTACCCTAAGTTGTGTAGATCACTTGGCCTTAGGTCCTGAGCTGAGCAATTGATCAATTAAGTCTTGGTTTAACTTCCTCTTAGCTACCCCCGGTTCCTTCTCTGCTTCCATTTTTTTCCTTTTTCCTCTAGGGTTATTACTCTCACTCTGTTTCCTACCTTTTACTTTTCCTGAGCTAGTTCTTTCGATTTTATGAATCACAAAACCAGAAATTTAATTGTAGGAAACTTACAAGATTATTTAGAATTCTTTGACCGCAAGATCCTTTGGCCCTTCATTTGTTTCTCTGCTGCTAACTTTGCAAAATTATCCTTCAATTACTTTTCTCAATTCAAGAAATCATCGATACATTTGATAGTAATACTGCCATTAATGTCCTAGCTTTGAACACAAGTGTAGCTGATCTTCAAATTTAACCACTATCACATCAAATGTTCTATTGAAAAGACAATTCAAAATTTGGGCGATCCTTTTATTCAGGCTTGACTAACGTTCATTAAAAATTCTTTTGGTCGGAGAGACATTACGTTGATATCACATAATATATAAATCTGATTCATATAAATATTGGAAAAAGTCACCCTGATGACTATGTTGATTTGTTTGTGTCTTCATTGGCAAGACATGGTGTATTGCTAAGACATTCAGTAATTTTCCTGATGTTATAAGTCTCCCTGATGATTATTCCTTCAATCTCAAGTATGTCGCCAAGACTCCTACCAATGTAATCTTATCGACATGACATAGTGGGTCAGGAGGACATTTTGAATTCATTCTGATAGCATTTGTCTTAGCGATAGTATGTTTCTTTGTTTTGTCAGCAAGAAAATATGTGTTTCGCTGTTGATATTTCATCAGCGATACAAATGCACTTAGGTTGACTTAGGGATCTTACTCTAATGGAATTGGTCTGGCCGATATAATTCCTTGTGCTTTGATCGATGAGACAAGATAGGTTTCTTGCTGATGGAACTTCATCAGTGAGACCTATATGCTCGGTATGACCTTTTCATTTCACCCTAATGGAACTTTTCTTGCCAATGAATCTCTTTATCAGTGAGATCATGGACCGTGTCATCTCGATGTGTATCTTCTTATGTAATCCGATCAGTGTGACATTTATGTTCTTTCTCTGATATGCTAAAAATGAGAATATAATGATTTATGAATCAGAGAGACCTGCACAAATTCTTTCAGATATGGGTTATTTGAATACTAGATTTTTGAGGTTTTTCATGATATCAAATGGTCAAGAATGATGTGATCATATGTGACTATAATGGATTATACTCAAGATAAGGTTTTCTTTAGGGAATCAATGAGTGAAAAATCACTGTAAAATTTTCAAAATTTTATAGTTCCAACATAGGCATAAAAATTGTTTCCCCAAGGTTTCATGGGCATATGACAAGTTTAAAGGCTAGTTGCTTTGTAAAATAGGCCCAATCAGCCTAATCAACACAGCCTAGAAAGGGCGATTTTTGTGATTTGGTCGAAAGGACTTGTACTTTCCCTTGAAGTATGTTTAATAACTCCAAAATGGGTGTCTAAAACCATCAAGGGTTTCTCTAGTGTTTTGGGAAAGTTTTGAGTTATTGGGAACAAACTAGGTTTGCACTGTTACAATGATTCAAGGAGTCAAAGTGTGAAATCTGACTTCTGTTGTTTGTCAGGCTTTGAGAGTTGTTTGGATTGTTTAAATTGGTCATTCTAAACTTGTTGGAAGTTTCTTAAAGGTAGGTTGATAGGTTGGTTGAGTTGAGCCTCCCAGGTCTAAATCAGGTAGTTGTTATTGCTAAGGTGGATCACTCCTTTCTGCAAAGGCCATCACTACAAAGAATGGAAACAATTCTTCAACACATAAAATATTATGTAGTAGTCAATTAAAATGAAAAATCTTACTCTATATTAGTTAGGATACACAACTAAGAAAATGATCTAAATAGTCTAATAATTTGACCATTAGCATATAACAATTTCTATAGAGTTGTAGATCTCTTCCATTTCAAAAACACAAAAAATATTAGGTAGATAATCAAACATATTTCATTTCTACAGTGACTTATTTATCCTAGAGGAACTAAGTATATAGCATACAAAGAAAACCAACAAACCCACAACTACCATTATTTTGAAGGAGTTTAGTTTTCTCCCCTTCCCGATCTCCCTAATATTGTCTAATTATTTTAAAGAGACTAAGGGTCATAACACAACTTTATTCAACCCACTAAATGGCTCGGTTAATGAAACTTGACAAAAGCAAAAAAATAATTGCTACATTTGAAATTTCATGTGGAATGAAGAGTGGTCACAATAATCTACTTATAGTTTAATAAAACACTATTTTTATAAGAAGGCTTGACATTAGAAAGATAAGTGTTACTTATAGTTTAAGAAAACACTATTATAGTTTTACCAACATATACCATTGTATGCTTGCATGGCTTCTTAGTTAATATATGGAGAGAGAGAGAGAGCGATAGAGATATATGGGAAGAGAAACATAGATGGAGATATATGGGAAGAGAAAGGAAGAGAGGTGAGACAGAGAGCTCCATTGGGTGGGGGATAGGAGGAGAGAAAGGACATAGATAGGCAGAAGGAGAGATAGAGAAGAGGAGAGAGGAGAGACAGGCTGAAGAGCGAGAGAGAAGAGAAGGAGAGATAGGTCAAGAGGAAGAGAGAGAAGAGAGGAGATAGATAGGCAGAAAGGAGAAAGCAAAGGAGAGGAGAGGGAGAGCCGACATTTAGAAAGGAGAGAGAAGAATATAGAGGAGAGAGGGAGAGATAGCTCAATATATATAGAGGGAGAGGAGATACATAGAAAGGGGTGATATAGAGAGATAGATGGGATATGAAAGAGACAGAGAGATCATGATAGACGAGAGAAAGATATGGATAGAAAGAGACAAAGAGGAGCAGAGGGAGATGTTGAGAAACAGAGATAGAGAAACAGAGAGAGATGGAGTGAATGAGAGAGAGAAATGGGGAGAGGGAGATAGCTCAATAGATAGAGGGGGGAAGAGGGAGTGACATAGATAGTGGGAGATATAGAGATATAGAGAGTGATGGGGAGAGATATATCAATCACCCTCCCTATATCTCTATCTATTCATCCTTATCTCTTTATCTCTCTACCTCTCTCTATCTCTTTTTCTCCCTTTCTATTTGTATGTTTGTCATTATCTCCCTCTCTCTCTATATTTTCTTCCCTATATTTATCTTTGTCTCCTTAAGTGTACAATGGGTACATTGAAGAGGTCTTAAAGGAGAACTATCATATCTTTAATCAAATGGCATGCTACCTTGAGCATAACTCCCCAAGGACACATGCCATCCTTGGATTGTTGACATGAAACAACCAATCAAAATTTAGTTTCTCTTTTCCCTCTCTCTCTTTTCCTTTGTATCTCTTATATTTCTTTCTCATGCTCTTCCTCTCTCTCTCTCCCTATCTATCTAGGTTCATCTCTTTCTCTCTTTCTCTATCTTTTTAGTTTCTATCTCTCTTTGTATTAGCTAATAGGCTACATATATTGTGAGATTTGAGTTTGAAACAAATCTCATGCCGGGAAACCACTATTGTGTCGTTGGAAAACAAGTTTCAATTGCCATTTAATGGTAAACTAGCTATAGTGTAATGGTAAAATCCTCTAAAATATCAGGTAAAAGCCTATATATACTATTATATAATAATAAATATAATATAATTATATACAATTTAATCTAATATTACTATTATATTAATTATATTCTTTGTATTATATAAAAATATACTATTATTAATTTATTAATTATAATACCTAAAATGGCTTTTACTAATTTGTTAAAGAATATAATATATAATTATTGTAGACATGAAAAATTAACATTATGCATTCATCGATTCATTCAAATTAGATGTCGCATTAGGACTATCTCATAAATAAATTAAATGCATCACATCCATTCACCTAGTAAACTAGGTTCTTATCATCAAAAGCTCAATCATAGTTTAATTAAATAAATCAAGCTTTATTTAATTAAAATCTCAAACATGCATCTTCCATCCTTTTCTGATTTAAATAAAACAAATATTTAAGTCTTAAAAGTCAAAATCATCTACTCAACATTAAATCAGCATAATCATCATCTATTTAATCTAACCCTGATTAAATACTCACCCACTTGCATTCTCTAGATTTGGCCACTTGCACATGAAATTGCAATTAATTGATTTATCAAAATTACTTATTTTCAACTTGGCATAAAGGAAGAATATTCTCCAAGTTTGAATTTCCCCCCAAGTGGACATGTACACCCAACAGAGCATTTATGAGGCCTTACATGCCTCTTACATGTCCCCTTCCAAAGTCAAAATCAGCATTTATTGCCAATTTGAATTCAAATTTTCCCTCTCATGGGCACTCTTCCCAAATCTTGCACAACCATTGACCTATCATCATTTGACAAGTGGCCTCCTATCATTGGCAGAATCTTTAGTCCCACATTGGTCCCTCTTCAACACTCAGCATTTGAAAATCTTTAAATACAAGCTTCATCTTTGAGCAAATCCTCCACAATTTTATGCAAGGTTACTCTCTTCATTTGAGATTTGATCTTGTTCATCATCATTCCATCATCTCCATCATTTACACAACTTGAGCTTTGATCAAGGGTTGGGAAAGGGTCACTAGCACATGTGACACCAATCCACTATGGGATAGGTTTAATGTCATGTTTTTGTATGCTTTTATTTGATTTCCCTTGTTTCATTTATGGCATAATTAACATGGCTTATTATTCCATAGGGATGTTAAAATGTTGTTTTATTTTAAACTAACCAAATGCAGATTTTGACATCTACACATATAATCTATTGCACTCCTTCTATATCTGAAAGCAAGTGTGCTTAATTGTGAAATGATCTCTTCTTGTTCTATCTACATCAAATTCAAATCAGGCTGCAATACATAAAATACATTGTTATGGGGAAGTACCATCTTGCCACATGACACAATGGCAACTTGTCAAATTGGAGAAAGGAAAGGTCACTACCAAATGAGGGAAGAGTGGAGTGAAACAAGGTCAATACTAGCTGCCAAGGAACAAGCTTGGGAGTTAAAACAAGGTCAATACCAGCACTAAGGAGAGTTTAACAAAGGGAAAACAAGGTCAATACCAACGCCGAGGAAGGAGTTTGGAGGAGTGAAAAGAAGGTCAATACCAAAGACCTAGGATGAGGTTGAGGGCACTCGTGGAAAAACGATGACCAAGGAATGACTATAATTTTGCACCCCCACCTGTATTTTCAACCTACAAATTGTCTAGTTTCAGCATTCTTCAGACATTGGTGCTCAATTCATTCTCGTAAAATGGTATAAGATAAGAAAAATAAATTAAAATAGCTTAGTCTTTCACATTTTTATCAACCAGCTTCAGGTCTTGGAAAAACTCCCATAATCTACCCACATCTTGGTTGAGGTCTAGGATTTCATCACACATAGCCTTCATCGCATGAGTCTGAAGCAATTGTAGACTTAGCACTCTCTACAAGCTTAGTGAATTTGACCACTTTATCTTTATTTTTCCTCCAATCTTTATGTTTGTCCCTCCCCTTTCAATCATCTTGCACAACTTGAACTTATAGTTTCCTTTTCTTATTGATCCTTCATGTGCTCATGTCAATCTAGCTAGTTGACCACCTAGTTACCCACAACATCCTCCACATTAAGCTTAATGCCTCCCACCTCCTACAAAAAGATTGACATTTTCATCATTCTCATCTAGAACTCATAATTAAGTCCCACTAACTTTAGAGGTTCAATTTGTTGGTGGGAACATGTTATTCTTTGTTGTATGACCTACCTCAAATCTTATGTCCACAAAGTTGCTAAAAACATAAAACAATAAGAAAAAAATTGAAGGTACAACTAAAAAGGGGTTATTTCCTTTTGGCCTCCTCCACCTCTTATATTTCAACATAGCATGGAATTACGCTTACATAACATAAACTCAAACAAATGGAATTTTATAGGGGAAAAGGAGCCCAAGTATATGCTAGGCTAAGCTAGATCTAATGAATGAAAATAGAGGCATGCAATTCTTCTTTAATACCTCCACCACAAACATATGCAAGGAAAGGTCTCCTCCCTTCTTGGTAGTGATAACCTCCTCCACACACAACCCTTAAAAATTATGAATAGAGGAATATAATCTTTGAAGAACTCAAAGTTCATTCTCTACTACCTGATGCAATTAGTCATTTTATCCTTGCAAACATTTATAGTGATTACTAGAGGCACATAGACCAATTCTTCATAATAGAAGAATTTGATCATACTCTTCCAATGATGGCATTATGTGAAAACCTTAGGTTAAATGAATAATTCCTAGCTAATTTCTTTAAATCATGTCCAACCGTATAAGAGAAAACCATTGCTATGTGTACTTGGATACCATGGAGAAAGGCTCTTTGGGCTCTTTCATCAATCAAGGTATTGTTAAATTTTAACACCTAAAAGTGAGAATGAAGAATCTTTCCTAGGATGGTGGCCAATTATGCTTCTCAACACCTAGATTAAAAAATCATAGTCAATATCGTTGCTATAAAAATTAAACCTATTGCTTGAGATATAGTCATACAGGTAAACAAATTGGCTTTCTTGATAGTAGATTGGTGTAGGGGCACCTTGGGTCTCCATTCCTCTTTGAGGCATTTTTTTTTTGTGTGTTTGATGTCAAGTTGTCTTTGATGTAATAAGGTCCTAAGGACCATCTTAAATGACTTGTAATAGGTTTTCTAGGCTCGTTGTTGAGTTTTTGGTCTTGGTGATAAGTTTCAATGTAATAACAAGGTCTCCATCCTCACTTTGTAAGCTTGGTGCACCTTGGAAAATTAAAGAATAAAAATGCCATGATGCAATAAGGTTCTTGAGGGGAGTTTCATTGGTGTTTTGAAGTGTTTTTTGATGCATTTGACACCTCTTGAAGACTCCTTGTAGTTGGGTTTGTGGTAGTTGTGTAACTTTCCTTAATGAGGCAATTTGGTGTCTACAATGAAGTTTTATTAGTTCCAACATCCAACTAATTCAAATTTCAGTTGGAGAATGTCATGTAGGGTTTTTGGAGGTTGAAATAAGCCTCTCGTGGTCGAGGCATGGTTGTTGATGAATTATTTTTGAAGTTCTAATGCAAAAGCTTGTTGTTTTCTAGAAAAAATTGTGTGTAAATTTCCTATTCTACTATGTGGTACAACATTTGTACTTACTATATGGGTAAAATCCTATTATGGTTGGATAGAGGGAAGACCTGTATTTCTTTTGGAGGTGATTTTACAAGTTTTCATTGAGTATAAAAGAATATATCACCATTTTAGTAGGAAATGGTCTGAAAACCCTCAAAACTAGGGTTTTGATTGAAGAACGGCTCTTCCTTCCATCTCCAAGTTGTAATAAAGATAATTATTGGTGGGATGGAAGATATTTTTGTATTTTTTCATATATTTAGGGTTCTGGAGAATGACATGTTGTGTGGAGGAAGTTTTGCAATGTTCTAGGCCTGGCATCCTCATGTGACATGCCTAGATTGTGAAGTAAAAAGTTGAGTTTTGCTTGTTTAGGGTGATTTTAGCAGTGAAGGCCCTTAGGGATGATAGAAATATATGTGAATAACCTGTAAGAATTTTTTTCAAGGATTTGGGGTGAAGGGGAGAACCTAGATAATAAAAAATTCTGTTGTAGCCAACCAATTAGGCCTCTTGGAGTAGTGTTCTTTTGGTCCATTGCACCTTTTCTACTCACTATCACAAAGGGAGGTTTTGGGGCCCTGTAGGGGCATATAATACCTATCTAAGTGGTTCCAATCCCCTTGGTTTTGTTGAGTACAAGAACCCTAGGTGAGTTGGGTCATTTCCTTGAAGGAGTAGTGGATTGATAAGGTCCACTTAAAGAGTATTTGAGAGAGTTGTGCTAAGTTGGTGGTTTGATAATCTAGTTGATCATCTAAGGAAGCTTCCCCTGATCACTCTACATCATAGATAAATTCTATAAAATTCAATCCTTGCATCATAGATTGTTGAATGGGCCCAACAAACTATTCATGATGCCCTTACTATTAAGTTAAAACTTTGACAAGGCATATGATTGCATCAAATGTCCTTTCATTTATAAAAGGATCAAATGGATTTATTTTTAACCCTAAATTATTATCACACATTCATCTCTTTGTTAATGAGTGATTGCACAATAGT
>VDFB02087095.1:0-26046 GCA_007258455.2 Sequoia sempervirens | reverse complement strand
AAAATAAACTTAGTAGTTTAGAAACTACATTCAATTTTCCATAGATTCTATTCTTACATATTTTTGAAATAATATAGATAACTTATTCAAATTTGTATGTCAAGTTTCCTAACTCTGATTTTTTTGAATTTTCATTGCCACTTAAGGGCCTATTTTTTCCATGATTATCCTGCACATACCCATATTTTAATGTTCATTATCCTTCAAAAAAATATATTCTATTCAAATATGTCTAAGTTTTTTTAAAAATTAATTATATAGGTCCTTCATTCTTCAGTCTGCAAGATCAATATATTTATTTTTATTATTTAGATAGATAAATATTTATTCATAGAGATCCTTCAAATTATTAGGAATGATTTTAAATATCTTCAAAGTTAGTTGTCTAGCTGATTAATTCAGAATTACATAGATAAATAGAGTTATATATTATTTTTTCCCAATAAACATGGTTAACATCTAAGAACCAAATTAAAATGGGGAAATATTCTTTAGATGTTGTATGCAAATAGCCCCCAAGTTCAAGAATAATGTATAAAATCAAAGAGTTATAATCAAACTAAAACATCCAAAAATCATAACATCCATATATATTAATTGAAATACAACTACATATGTATGAAATAAAAATCTATTCCATAGGGCATGTAAATAATCTGAATAACAAAAATTGACCAAACCTTAGTACATAGGTTATGTAGAGAGTACAAAACTTAACAAAGTTAAAAAGGGATATAAGGTAAATTATGTTAGCCCTAAGCCACCTTAAGAAACAACAATGGTTGCCATAATTAATATGTTTACTTGGTGAAGCCACTAATACAACATCCTTTGGACCTTGAATTTCATAACAGTTTGAAAATGAAAGGATAGCCTTCTCTAGAAGCACCTACTTCAAGGCTTTCACCAATTCCTCAACCACTCATCACAAGAACTATCATTACACCTGGGAACTGTGTGAGTGCTCAAGAATGCAACAAAATTTGACCTCTAACTAGTGAACAACATATATATCATATCATCACGAAGAAGATAGCAACAAGACATTCAAGAAGATGGTAGAGAAGTACATGAAAAATACTAGGCAAAGTAAAAGACATCAATCTCCCTCATGTGTGCCATAGCTTGAGTAAAACATTTTCCATGGTAGAGAAAATCCCTTTTTTGGAGACCCATCCACATCCTTCACCAATTCCAATATCCTTATC
Organism: Sequoia sempervirens; assembly: GCA_007258455.2. Taxonomy (NCBI): domain Eukaryota; kingdom Viridiplantae; phylum Streptophyta; class Pinopsida; order Cupressales; family Cupressaceae; genus Sequoia; species Sequoia sempervirens. The sequence goes on along the minus strand of VDFB02087095.1, from coordinate 24,838 downwards.
ACTTATTGCTAGATATCTAGGTCCTTGATTTCATCATTGATTATTTCTATAATGTCAGTGTATTCATTAATGGCTTGCCTACACACAAGCTTACCTAAGCCTACTTTTGCATTCATGGTTGTATGACTCATTGGCATAGACTGGATATTTTCCTCATGAGCTACCCAGCTAGTTCATAGACTGGAGAGGTGTCTATATACCTCATGCTTGGATATTTCTCCTTTATAAGGAGACCTCTGACTATATAATACAACAGGTTGATTGCATATAGTTTTTGGTGTGTACACTGTGCTTGCTTAATATCTTTGCGATTGCTAGTTTCTTCATGGTATCAGAGCTGTCAGAGATATCTACAGGCCATAAGGTGAACTAGTTGATTGTGTTCTATTTGTTTAATAGATTCCTGTCTCCACTAATTATTTGAAAGTCACATCAAAATTTTGGGGAGAAGAAGTTGTTTTTTCACAGTCAATCCATATCCCTTGCTTGCATTGAGGAATCATATCCTCTATTCGAGGGCAACCCACATTGGAGTCTATGGAAGGATTGAATAGACCCAAATCAATAGATGCAATGAGTCCTAAAGAGTAGCCACTCTCTCATATTTAGACTCAATGGGTTGATGTGGCCAATGAACAAGATTCTATCAAGGACTGAAATCTCCTACACTTCAGGCTCTGTTAAACCTGGGAGGGTGATCTTGACCTTGTGCTTTTAGATACTTGTGTGCCAAAGTATCAAACACATAGTGAACAAATAAATCTCCTTTATGTGCTTAGCAGACATAGTACCCTTAAGGTTTGGTTGACCTTTCAGGCATTGTCCAAATTAAACATGACACATGTTATACATTAGATTCCACACACACATGTACAAAGATAAACAACTAAATTTGATTTAAGATTTGTAGTTGCTCACAATCAATTTCAGGAAATTGTCACATTAAGAGACCAATGCTATATCCCAGGGTGGAGTCATCTAAACCATGTGTAATTTAAAACCTAACACAAAATTCAATTTGTCATAATCATATCTATCAGATGATGCATTACACCATTGATATTCAAAAAGTAAACTAGTTATACGTAACAATCCTAGCATACTATTGCATAAACCTGTATTCATGTTATTACAAATTAACTCATACTTTGTATGAGAGTAACAACATCAAACAAACATACAGGGAAAGACAAGAAGCTGAATAATAACAATCTTTGATCACTCTTATTCAAAATTTATGCAAAGTGAACAATGGAGACAACTAGTCCAGAATAATATGTCATTTACATTTAACTTATGAATATGATGTAATTAAATTCTTCATTACAAAACTCAAACTACTCCAGAGACTTGAAAACTAGCAATATACATTAAACCCCTATTACAAAAATGTTCCCATGAAAATAGAAAAGAGTGAACAACCTCCTCAACTGAAACAAAAAATTTGGAATTAAGGAAAGTGCAAAACTTTAAAATGGAGATCAAAAGAGGACACATGGCATATTCAGGTTTGTTGATCTGTAACTGTCTTTAATTGCTGAAGACTCTTCAATCTATTCATGTTTTCTTGCTCCTTACTCCATTGCCCTGCAATAGACAAATATTTTTGTCCCTAAAAACTCATCATTCCCCCTTTGTTTGACTATAAAAATCACCTGTCCAGTGCATTTACCATGTGCCTTTAACTACAGCTCAAAACTTTGACTTTCATGGTGAAAAAATCCTTATTTTTGAAAATCCACATTTATTTGTGTATTCACCTTTCACTTTTATCTGCAACCTCTATGAAATACATTGTTTCAATACCTAGAAATAAAGTTTTTTAACTTTATTAAGAAGGCCTTAATTTTACTTTATTCGACAATAAAAATAATTATCCATGAGTTACAAATTCTAAATGCCCAACATTTAAAATTTAAAATCATTCACTCATGGGGGCATTAATTTTTATTCGGGCAAAAAATATTTACCCATGTACTTCACACTTCACCCTTGCTTATCTCCCATCGTGAAAATAACTCATCAAACAATAATGTTTAATATTACTCACAGGCCCCACCATCAACTTCTCCCCAATATTTTCCATCACTCATCTCTAATTCATTTGGGAATGCAAGAATTAAAATAGCGATGCCTAAGAATAAATTTGCAGCTTAGTCTCATCACCAATCTCTAATATATTTGGGAAAGTAAATATGAAATAGTGATGCCCAATGAAAATAAAGTGTTCAGTCGTGCAATTCATTTTACTTTTCCACGGTAATTTATTCTCCAGCCACTTTTCACCATGCTCATTTAAAATCTTCATTAAATATTTCAATAGTTCACCCACTGTTGCCGTGCACAAACTTTTCCTGAGACCATCACACATCTATGATGAAAGCCATAAGACAATATGAAATCAGCGATGGGCAATGAAACCTTTCTCCATCATTGATTGAAAGTGGAAACTGTGGCATCTATTAGCGATAGGCGATATGGACATAATAGCCATCGCTCATCGCTAATTTGTTTTTAATCCTAGGCTCAAAACCGCAACATGTTGTAGAGAACTTTGAAAAATTATTAAAAAGTGTTCCCTGCCTCAAAGATTTAATTCAATCCACCCAAATGAAGACTTATCATTGGATAACACTGCATCTCTGATACGTTTCTTCATTTGCATTTCAAATTGGTGATTGGTGATGATTTTTGCTATTGCGTGAAAGTCATGAAAGTCGCCTCTGGACCAATTAGAAGCAAGAATTAAACTTGCTTGTCCTCCAAAACATTTGAAATGCATTTTATTTTTTCCCATTTATATTTGCACAATATTTAAAATATTCAAAATAATTTAAATTTTAACATTTGAACTTTAGAAGAATTTGTGACTTTTAATTACGACTACCGACCATTTGAAGAAAATTCACTGTGAGCGAACTGGGACACCTAGAGCTGAGATTTTTTTACGGGCGGCCATAATCAATTATTTTGAGAAAACCCATTTACTCAAATTTTTCCCAGCTATCAAAAATCAAGTACCTCCTTTGTAAACTGGCCCTGGGACGTGTTTGCCGCAACAAAAGTACATTAAAATAGTATATCAAATGACCTTCGACCTTGATAAAAAATGGAGTTGTAGAGGTTTCAGACCAAAAAAAGAAATGGGTTGTCCTTAGCTTTTCAAAATTTGAAACTTTTCATAACACCATTTTGGCCTTGTTGCGATAAAAAAAGGATTAGTTAACCCATCAAAGCTCATCCAAGAAGCACGAAACTAAGCATGAATGTTACCATTTAAACCAAAAATTTAGTGCAACAAATGGATCATCAAAAGAGATCCTGAGGTGAAGGATATTAATCAACAAAGTTGCTTACTCAGGATTTCTGAAACAGTTGATTCTGAAACCCTGAAAAAGTTCATCTGGAATGGGCTTTGCAAAAATATCAAATGAGGTGTTGGGGTACTGCAAACTGGAAAAGTGGTGGATAATAGTATATAAAATCATCGGGAACAACCACTTTTGCATTTAGTTTAAAAGGTTACAAAATAAAAATTCAAATGTGAGGCCACTTTTTGTAGATTTACATAGTTCAATTTGCAAATTTGCAAATGAAATCAAGCTGGGAAACTTGACAAATGGATTCATGGAGCTTTTCCAACTAACATGGGGCTTCATAAAGATGCAAAGAATCATGGAAAAATACAATTTGGGATTAATACTCAGGTGGCACAAAGATACATCACAAAGATGGCCTACTCAGAAAGGTGCAACATGTGTAAACAAGAAACCAACTTTTGGAACGTGAAACCAAGACTTCAAAAACTTAGCAAAACTAATCCAAGGAGGCTGGAAATGGTCACACACCATCTTTGATAGGTGCTCAATACTTCCCCAAAGTGATTTTTCATGATAATGAAGGGGTACAAAGTTATAGGCTCTCAAACTGGGCCACTTAGGCTTATTATGCAGGGTACTTATGAGTGCATTAGGCAAAATTTTACATGGGCCCTCAAAATTTTAGCTAAATTTTGGAGGTCCCAATAGTGGCTCTTTCTGGGGATGCATGCCCCCTACGGGCACAGAAATAATTCAAATCTATGGGAGAGTAGACCAAGTGCCTTATCCATTGGGCAACCTAAATTGCTCCTTTATGCTATATTGGAAATTATTTTTTGAACTTTATTTGGAGGCCCCAGGCCCCCAAAAATGAAATACCAAAATTTAACTTTGTCAAACACTTTATTCTCACTTGTTTGCAGTAGGCCAAGTCTAAAAACATTGTCATGAACTACCCACAAGCTAGCTTGGTCATTGACATGTCCCACTATATCACTGTGCTTTCTAATGTCACCAACAATTCTGTCAATCTGCAATATGCAATCATACACTAATTGAAATTTGTAATCATAGCAAATTTTTACCTTGGCTAGCTTTTCATGTTCCATTAAATGCTCACTACTTTAATTGAGAAATAGAAGCATTCATAATCCATTTGATTGTTGGCATCACCAACTTTGACATCAAAATCAATTTGCTCATCAAACTGAAAGCTCTTATAAACAACTTGTTGTGTGTCCTTTCAAATCATCTCGGCATATCTCGAAGATAAAAGATGCATATTCTAGAGCATCCTTATATGGATCACTGCAGCATGGGCACATTTTTTGACATTTTTGTTTAGGTACATCAGAACACACCTTGGTATCATAGAAACAGGGATCATATGCATCATTAACATCCAAGAGAGGAGTAAATGCACTCATCTTAGGTTCAATAACATAGTTTGATTCATTCTTCACATCATCATTCATCTCAATGCAAAATACCTCAAGAATAGGCTCAAGCAATTCAACATCAATAGGGACAAAAGAATGGCCCCCATGTGCAATGATAACCTTATGTGCAATATTTTGATATGTGTGCTAACCCAAAAGTGAAAGACTCATTGCTAGCTATAAACTCCTAATTAGCAATAAAACTAGAATCTTCATTTTATTTCACATAAATTCTTTCCTCATGGGATGAGAACATGTCCATGTGCACACTTTGAAGATCAGAAGCATCAAACAAGAAACAATTGTACTCGACTTCACACTCATTAACATGAGATCCACCATTATTCTCATTATGATTCTTGTCACAAGAAAATACATTACTACACAAACCATGTTCAAAATATTTAGAATGAATGCTTGAGGCTGCACTTTCATGATCATAATCACTGGTTTGTAATGAAAAATTAGCAACACATGCATTGAAATTGCTTATCACATCATGACATAGGGTAACACCCAACGTCTCATTTACTTCTCCATCTGAGATATCACAAGAGAAGCATTCTTGCATATTTAATTTTTTAACACCCCATGAATCTTTTTCTTCATCATTATTGCAAGGATCTACACATGTTTTGATTGTAAGTTGATTACAATGTTCACCCTCCAACATATGACAATATGGATGTTCATCTTTTGACATATTCTCTTCACTTGTTCGCATTGTTGTTTGATTTTTCTCAAGAGGAAAGTTGTCTCCATTTTGTGTGGAACCACACTTGGATGATTCTACAATCTTTATCCAATTAGGAATTTGATCAAAGCTATCGTGCTTCAATTCCTTTGGAAAATTACTCAACCCAGATTCATAAATCTCACAAAACAAATCAATGCACATAGAATCCTTAGGTCTGAAATCTTTGGGGACTTCTATTAAAGCATCCAAAAATCTCAAAAATATTTTATATGGTGATTCTCCCTCGTGTCTCTCCATTTCATACAATCCTTGCACTAAATATTTTTTTATCAACAATGCTCAAATTTTGTTGGCATTCAACTTGGAGCTCACCATGATATTCATACTGTGATGATGGAGAAATCATAACAGTAGAAGCATTGTCATCCTAACAATAATTTTTTCTATATGATCCTTTAATTCTATTTGCATTGCCAAATACCCTTTCATCATTGAATATTTCAAATTGTTCTTAATATCCATGGAATTTTGATATGCCTGTTGTAATGTTGTAGGATCTTTTTCCCTTAATAGATAGCTCATCTTGCTATCAAATTCACCAAGATACACAACCAAGCATTCTGCATCATTTGGCCTTAAGTGTTCAAGGATATTTCTTATTTCCTTTGCAAACCAAAGATTGAAAATAGGAACCAACTCATCTTTTTTTTTTTATGGATTTCCATAAATTTTTGTCTTACTAAATGAGGATTAATCCTTTCACAAAATTGTTCAACAAAGGTTGTCATAAATTGATTCCATGAAGCTATACAACATGCTGGTAAATATGAGAACCAATCTCTAGCATCATCCTTTAGAGATTGAACAAAAAACTTCATAACAACATCCTCATGGTTTACCTCATAATCCCCCATCACATCTATGAAGGTTTGCAGATGTTTAGAGGTTGATTCTAAATTTTTCCCTGTGAATTTGGGCAGATATTTCCTAACCTTTTTAGGAATTAGGTTTGCGAAACCTTTAATGCCACTAAAAACCAATGGCATATACCTCTCAATAGAGAAATCCCTTTGTGGGCATGATAAAGATTGTTTGCCCTGCATACTTTTACTTGCTATTTCATGGGGAAATCCTCTAAAAGGTAGAGTTCAAAAATATGACATACTTCTCAAATAGTTACAGATATTACATATTAGAAGTATGAAAAGAAATACTACTACCATTCCCTTTCTTAGTGCTTAATTCACTTAATAGGGAATCAACATTTTTTCAAGACTTGAATACTTCTCATAAACTTCTTTCAAACATAATAATACTTTGTTTAAATTTATGAGAATACTTGGAAACTTGGAGCACCTGCTAACCTTTCTTCTTGACTGAACCTCTTTTGTAGATCTGAGATTTTCTTCAAATCTCCAATAGGTTCTTTGGATAGAGTTGCCACCTCTCTTCACAGAGGACTGAACTTCAAGTAGTATGAAGCTCCTTCAAAAATGAATTTTCTTTTGGGTCTTCTTCCACAGTAGAGTCACACAAATTCTTTGAATTTTTTCTGCAACAAACTCACTTCTAGGTATAAAAATAATTCTATCTAAACTAGATGTTCAGATTCAAAAAATCCTTGACTCTTTCCAAATGAATAATCCTCTGATTCTCCCCAACAGAGTCAACAATTTGTTGGTTCCCAAATCAACAGGCATAATGAGTCCTAAAGAGTAGTCACTCTCTCATATTCAGAATCAATGGGTTGATGTGACCAATGAACAAGATTTAGTCAGGGACTGAAATCTCCTACACTTCAAGCTTTGTTAAACCTGGGAGGGTGATCCTGACCTTGTGCTTTTAGATACATGTTTGCCATAGTATCAAACACATAGTGAGCAGATAAATCTCCTTTATATGCTTAGCAGACACAATACCCTTAAGGTTTGGCCGACCTTTTAGGTAGTGTCCAACTTAAACATCAGACATGTTATACATTAGATTCCACACACACACGTACAAAGCTAAACAAGTAAATTTTATTTAAAAGTTCTAGTTGCTCACAATCAGTTTCGGGAAACTGTAACATTAAGAGACCAATGCTATATCCAAGGGTGGATTCATCTAAACCATGTAATTTAAAACCTAACACAACATTCAATCTATCATAATCATATCTATCATATGATGCATTACACCATTGGTATTCAACAACTAAACTAGTTATACTTAGCAATCCTAGCACACTGTTGCATAAACCTTCATTCATGTCATTACAAATTAACTCATACTTTGTATGAGAGTAACAACATCAAACAAACATACAGGGAAAGACAAGAAGTTGAATAATAATAATCTTTGATCACTCTTATTCAGAATTTATGCAAAGTGAACAATGGAGACAACTAGTCCAGAATAATATGTCATTTACATTTAACTTATGACTATGTTGTAATTACATTCTTCATTACAAAACTCATACTACTCCAGAGACCTAAAAACTAGCAATATACATTAAACATTGTTACAAAAATGTTCCCGTAAAAACATAAAAGAGTGAACAACCTCCTCAACTGAAACAAAAAATATGCACTTAAGGAAAGTGCAAAACCCTAAAATGGAGATCAAAAGAGGACACATGGCATATTCAAATTCGTTGATCTGCAACTGTCTTTACTCACTGAAGAATCTTAAATCTCCTTCTTTTTTCTTACTCCTTACTCCACTGCCTTGCAATAGACAAATATTCCTCTGCCTAAAAACTCATCATTCCCCCTTTGTTTGACTGTAAAAACCACGTGTCAAGTGCATTTACCATGTGCCTTTAACTGTAGCTCAAAACTTTCACTTTCATGGTGAAAAAGGCCTTATTTCTAAAAATACACATTTATTTGTGTATTCACCTTTCACTTTTATCTCCAACCTCCGTGAAATACATTGTTTCAATACTGAGAAATAAAGTTTTATAACTTTATTAAGAAGACCTTAATTTCACTTTATCCAGCAATAAAATCTAATTCATTTGGGAAGGCAAGAATTAAAATAGTGATGCCTAAGAATAACTTTGCAGCTTAGTCTCATCGCTAATCTCTAATATATTTGGGAAAGTAAATATGAAATAGTGATGCCCAATGAAAATAAAATGTTTAGTCATGCAACGAATTTTACTTTTCCACGATAATTTATTCTCCATCCACTTTTCACCATGCTTATTTAAAATCTTCATTAAAAATATTTCAATAGTTCACGCACTGTTGTCATGCACAAACTTTTCTGAAGACCATCGCACATCTATGATGAAGGTCAAAAGACAATATGAAATCAGCGATGGGCGATGAAACCTTCCTCCATAGCTGATTGAAAGTGGAAACTATGGCATCTATTAGCAATGGGTGATGTGGACACAACAACCATCACTCATCCCTAATTTTCTTTTAATCCTGGGCTCAAAACTGCACACGAGGATGGCTGTGGAGAACTTTGAAAAATTATTAAAAATTGTTCTCTTCCTCAAAGCTTTAATTCAATCCCCCCAAATGAAGACTCATCATTGGAAAAAATCTCATCTCTGATACGTTTCGTCATTTGCATTTCAAACTGGCGATTGGCAATGATTTTTCCTACTCCAATTGTGAAAGTCGTGAAAGCCGCCTCTAGACCAATTAGAAGCAAGAACTAAATTTTCTTGTCCTCGAAAACATTTGAAATGCATTTTATTTTTTCCCATTTATATTTGCAAAATATTAAAAATATTTTAAATATTAACATTGGAACTTTAGAACAATTTGTGACTTCTAATTACGCCTGTCGGCCATTTGAAGAAAATTCACTATGATGAAACTGGGGCACCTGGAGATGAGGATTTTTTGTGTTCAGCCATAATCAATTATTTAGAGAAAACTCATTTCCTCAAATTTTTCCTATCTATCAAAAATCAAGTACCTCCTTTGTAAACTGTCCCCGGAACATGTTCGCCGCAACATAAGTACATTAAATAGTATATCATATGACCTCTGATCTTCATGAAAATGGAGCTTCAGAGGTTTTAGACTAAAAAATGAAATGGGTTGTCCTTATATTTTCAAAATTTGAAACTTTTCGGAACACCATTTTTGGCCATGTTGCGATAAAAAAAGATTAGTTAACCCATCAAAGCTCGTCCAGGAGGCACAAAACTGATCATGCATGTTACCATTTGAACCAAAAAATTATTGCAACAAATGGCTCATCAAAATGAATCCTGAGGTGAAAGATATTAATAAAAAAAATTGCTCACTCAGGCATTTCTAAAACTGTTGACTTTGAAACCCTAAAAAAGTTCATCTAGAATGGGCTTTGCAAAAATATCAAATGAGGTGTTGGGGTACTACAAACTGGAAAAGTGGTAGATAATAATATAAAAAATCATGGGGAACAACCACTTTCGCATGCAGGTTAAAAGGTTGCAAAATAAAATTTCAAATGTGAGGCCACTTTCTGCAGATTTGCATAGTTCAGTTTGCAAATCTGAATAATTTGCAAACGGAATCAAGCTGAGAAAATTGATAAATGGATCCACGGGGCAATGCCAACTGACATGGGGCTTCATAAAGATGCAAAGAAACATGGAAAAATATTAGTTGGGCTGAATACTCAACAGGCACAAAGATACAACATCACAAAGATGGCCTACTCAGAAAGGTGCAACATGTGTAACGAACAAACCAACTTTTGGACCCTGAAACCAAGACTTCAAAAACTTACCAAAACTTATCCAAGGAGGTTTTAAATGGTCACACACCATCTCTAATTGGTGCTCAATACTTCCCCAAAGTGATTTTGCATGATAATCAAGGGGTACAAAGTTAGAGGCTCTCAAACTAGGCCACTTAGGCTTATTCTACAGGGTACTTATGAGTGCATTAGGAAAATTTTTACATGGGCCCTCAAAATTTTAGCCAAATTTTGGAGGTACCAATAGGGTGCGTTTGGGATAGGTACGTGATGTGTTTCCCCTGCTCATGAAGTCTTTTGGTGTAGGCTCTGCCAAAGAGCATATGCTTGCTGGAAAGGCATTGTTTAGATTCTCTTACCCATAGTAAGAAGATGTTAACCCCACCCCAGGTGACCTGTGTTAATCTCTTTTCCCCATACTCAACCCCTTGTTCTTGCGTATACTATTTGTATCTATGCAAAATGATTGCTCTATTACATAATCAAAGTGTGAAGGTGAATGGCAGATTGTTCAGTGCCATTTCCAAGCAATAAGTGTAGATTTAGACCCTTGTGTATGATAGGATTTGGACTTCCATCTGAAGACTTTAGCCAAGTCTGCGAGGGTTTTGTGAGCCAAGATATAGCTCTCTGTTTCAAAGCATTGGTGCTCTATTTTGGAGGCTGCAGGAGCATTATTGGAGGGCACATCGAACAAAGGCTTCAAATTATTGTTTCCATTGCTCTCCACACAAAGATCTCACCTTGTAGAGAGATAAATCAAAGTAGGGATTCTATTTGCAGGCTAGATTTAGTTGTGGGAGCAATTACTTGTTTTGCAAGGCTGACTATTGTTCCCCTATTTTAATTTTTTCCTCATACTGACTCTTTTGGTGTGTTGCAATTTTATCTAAAAATTTATTTGCAAGGAGGATCAATTTTGTAAAGGGAAATTTTTTTGAGGTGTAATAACTTTTGCACCATAACTCATATTTGTGTTTCGTATTTTTTTTGCAAAAGGTCATCTCTTTTTTTGCCATGAATTCAAAAAGCACAAAATCGCACTCATCCTATAAAGCGCTTATTTGTGTCTTTTTGTGGGGTCAGTTACAAGCACTCCTTCTATAAAGTGCCAAATTAGGGGGGAAAAGAAAATAATCAAGGGGGGTGTTGTGTGGTTCATTTTCACACTTCCTCGAGAAGTGCTTGTGATGTGTTTTTTTTCATTTCTTCATGCATTTCTAACTTCTTCTTTTTCGCATTTCTACAAACAACTATCTTAGTCAAAGTAGTATGAAATCTAATGTTATTATAGTGCTCTTAACACCTTTCAATTATCATGATTGGAAGATGAAATTACTTCTTGTACTTAAGAACAAAGGCTTATATAGGGTAACTATGGGAACATAGAAAGAACCTAATGCAACTAAAGACAAAGAATTTGTTTTCAATAAGTGTGATCAAGAATTTGGCTTCCTATGTCTAAATTTATCTCCTAATTTGTTGTTCCATGTTGAGAACTTGAAAACACCCAACCAAGTTTGGGAAGGTCTTGAAAAACTATTTGGGAAAATAGATGAACTTAGAAGCCATGAGTTGGAAAATCAACTCTTAGGTCTAAGTCCTAGGGATTTTTCAACTTTACAAGATTTTTTTACGAAGTTTAAATCCTTGAAGTTGCACTTAAAAGATTTTGGAATTGATAAGAAAGAGGATCAATTAATCCTTTATGTACTTTCCAAGCTAGGTCCAGAATTTTTTGTGTTTGTATCAACTTTCTACTTTACTAAAAGGGCTCTTGGAGCCTCATGGTCAATGCCCACACTTGATAACTTTATTGTTGACCTCACAAGGGAGCAAGAAAAGTTAATTCAAATGGGCACTTTGAAGTCTACTAAACCTCAAGCCCTACTTGCAGGGAATGAAACACATCAAACTTCAAAAGGGGAGAAGAAGAAAACTAAAAAGGACAAGGAGGTTAAGAAAGAAAGAAAATTTGACAACTCCAAAAAGGACTCTCAAGGTAAACAGAGAGTTACATGTGTCTTTTGTAAAAATCTTGGACATGATGAACATCACTGCATGAAGAAAAAAATTGATGTTCTACAACGAATTCTAAAAAACAATAATATAGGGCTACCAAATTCTATTAAGGCATCTTCATCAAATTAAGATAATACTAAGGAAAAAGAGAAATCAAAGGGAAAAGCCTTAGTTGCTAAATCATCTTTATCTCCATCATGTATTCTAGACTCTGGTGCTTCACACCATATGGGTTCTTCACAAGTTGTATTTTCATCCTTAGAACCATCAAGTATGTCCACAATCACCTTAGGTGATGATACTCTAGCATTGGTAAATGAGAGAGGGTCTATTGAAGTTGAAGGAGGAACATTTTCCAATGTTATAAGTGTACCTTCACTCTCAACTAATCTCCTTTCAATGTATCAAATAACTCATTTAGGAAAGGGAATGAGAGTATAATTCTCTCTAGATTCAGTTGGGATAAGAGAATTACAAAGAAAAAATTTGGTAGCAATAGGAGAGCCAAATCACCAATCCATATTATATGCCTTCTCCAATTTTTCCACAGATATTTCTCCACAAGCACTACTAACTCATTCAGATGAAGTTAGAAAACTATGGCATGAGCGGTTTGGCCATCTTAACTACTGCTATCTTGAACAACTATTTCAAAAAAATATGGTTAAAGGATTACCTAAGGTTAAATTTTCTAAAGGGATTTGTGAGGTTTGTGCACTTGGAAAGCATCCAGAAGCAAAATTTGACAAAGGTAAATCATGGAGGGTGACACAAGTTTTAGAACTTGTTCATAGTGATGTTTCAGGGGCTTTCCCCCATCCATCTTTTACAAAGGCTAGATATGTTCTCACCTTCATTGATGATTTCTCATGTTTTACATGGGTCTACTTTGTTAGGAAAAAATAAGAAGTGTTTGAATCTTTTCAATATTTCAAAGCTCTTGTTGAAAACCAATCAAGGAAAGTCATCAAGGTTCTTCAAATAGATAACAGGAGAGAATATGTCAACAATAGTTTTGAGCAGTTTTGTATATCAGAGGGGACATATCTGTAATGAATAGTTCCTTATACCCCACAACAAAATGGTGTTGTAGAACAAAAAAATAGATCTTTAAAAGAGATGGCTAATTATATGATTCACTCTAAGGGCCTCACACCATCATATTGGGCAGAAGCAATCAACTATGCATGTTACATACAAAATAGAGTTCCACATAAATCGTTAAAGGGTATCACTCCCTTTGAAGCTTCGAAAGGATGGAAACCAGCAGTTGATCATTTCATAGTTTTTTGCTTGCATGCCATGGCACTCATTCCAGAAGAGAAACATAAGGCTATGGATCCACAATCCAAACCTTGCATCTTTTTGGGATATCCAAATGGTGTAGAAGGCTATTTCCTACTCCACCCTACCACACATGAGTTGTTTATTGAGAGAAGTGTTAAGTTTCAAGAAACATCTCTTGAAACTATACTTGACACTTCTCACAATATTGTGGACTTTTCACATCCTGATTATAGTACTAATGATTCAGATCATTCTCAGGAGATTCCTAGTGTAGTATCTTCTTCTTCTAGTTCTCACAATGATGAGGGTTCATCTTCATCTAGTTCAGGAATTGTATTAGAAGTTGATATATGATCTGTACCAAACTCACCCACATCTTACACTATACATAAGACAGATACAAGGGTACAAGATTTAGCAGATGATAGACTAATTCAAGTAGATTTTTAGGGGGGAGCACATGCCTTCTTTGCTTCAATTTTCGATCCATAGAAATTTAGAGAGGCATCATGCACACCAGAGTGGGATATTGCTATGGATGAGGAATATGATTCCTTGATTAGAAATAACACTTGGGATTTGACTTCACTTCCTAAGGGAAGGAAGATAGTTTGATGTAGGTGGATATATCGAACTAGATTTGCAGCAGATGGGTCAGTTGATAAGTACAAAGAATGACTGGTAGCCAAAGGTTTTTCACAAGTTGCAGGCATTGACTATACAAAAAAATTTGCACCAGTTGCTAAGATGACTTCCATCAGACTCACACTTGCTATAGCCACATCACATGGATGGAATTTACGTCAAATGGATGTGAAGAGTTATTTTCTTCACAAAGACCTTAAGGAGGAAATCTACATGGAATAACCACTAGGTTTTGTTGAGGATTCATCCTTAGTTTGTAGACTTAAGAAATCTCTTTATGGCCTTAAACACGCTCCTAGAGCTTGGTATGCCAAGATATTCTCCTACCTCCTATCTTCAGGTTTTACTAGATGTCATTATGATCCTAATGTGTATCTACTATGGCAAGATGATTCACTTTTGATATTGGTTCTATATATTGATGATCTTTTGATTACTAGGAGTACTTCGTCTTCCATTGTTGCAGTTAATACATCACTTCAGGATAGATTTGACATGAAAAAGTTGGGTTTATTGCACTACTTCCTTGGAATTGGGATTTCACATGAAGCTTCAAGGATTACTCTTGCACAACCCAAGTATAGTCTTGATCTACTTGCACAGTTTCATATGACTACTTGCAAACCATCTCTGACTCCCTTTATTTCTAGAGTCAATCATGAGACTTCTTGTACTACACCATTGGTTCATGCTACATTGTATCAACAACTTGTTGATAGTCTTATATACTTGACTCATACCAGGCTAGACATTGTCGATGCAGTAGGCATGGTTTCAAGATTCATGAAGAAACCTCATGAGTTGCATTGGAAAACAACTAAGAGGATCCTTCACTATCTTCATGGTACTCTTGGGTTTTGGATTCACTATAAAGTTGGTTCATCACTTGACTTGGTTAGTTATACATAATCAGATTGGGCTAGTGACACTAAGCATCATAAGTCCACTTCAAGTTACAACTTTCACTTGATTTAGGTCCTATTAGTTGGTCTATCAAGAAGTAGAATGCTATTGCTATATCATCCATAGACGTAGAGTTCAGGGGGGTTGTTAACTTAGCTAGTGAGGCTATATGACTTCAAGGCATTCTTTCTGAGTTTGGTACTCCTTTTAGGTAACTTATACTCATCTATTGTGATAACCAAAGTACTATTTAGATATGTAGGAATCTAGTTTAGCATCAATGAACCAAACACATATAGATTCATACACATTACATTCGAGAGTTGATTCATGGTCAAATCATCGACTTACTATTTTTCTAGTCTTCAAAGCAGGTTTTGACATCTTCACCAAACCCTTCACTAAGAGAAAGTTCATTCATCTATGAGCTCTTCATGGCATGTGGTCTATATTAGCACCATCATCATCCTTGGAGGGGGCTTTCTAGTCTTCTCCACATTTTCTCTCTTTTTGGAGGATAGTTTTTCCCACTGGGTTTTCTATCTTACTTTGTTTTTAGAGAGATTGCATTGTACATGGGTACCTCACTAGGCTAGTAGCCAGGACCCACTTTATCCATGCCCACCTAAGTTATGCTTAAGGGGGGGTGTTAGTGTATTTATTAATGGCTTTCCTACACATAGGCTGGCCTAAGCCTACTTTTGCATTCATGGTTGTATGACTCATTGGCATAGATAGGATATTTTTCTCAAGAGCTACCTAGCTAGTTCATAGATTGGAGAGGTGTCTATACACCTCATGCTTGGATATTTCTCCTTTATAAGAACAACATTGATTGTTTAATACAACAGGTTGATTGCATGTAGTTTTTGGTGTGTTCATTGTGCTTGCTTAATATCTTTGTGATTGTTGGTTTCTTAAGTTTGCAACAATTACTCTTCTAGAAATTCTATGCTTGCACTAATTTCGGGGTTCGTGCTTCAAATTTTCCTTTAATTTATACTTCCCATTCTTCCTTCTCGTACTAACATCCAATTCTTACAGTATCAAATCCATTCATAAAAAATAATATACTAGAGAGAAAGAAGCACTATTATATGCTCATAGTGTCATTACCACCACCTCAAAAAACAATAAAGAAAAAATGTTGTAAATTTAATCAATACACACATGTGAAACATCATTTCTCTAACACCTCACCTGACTAGACAAACACATTTTTGGGTGAATGATAGACTAAAATATATATTTTATAATTTAAAAGATGTAATCTAATTGATTTAAGATGATTTTTTTTAATTATATTATTTATCGAAATTCAAATACCTTATAAATATAGTTAAATAAAATTATATAAAAATAGAAATATTAACAAATATTAAAAATATTGAATATCACTACTATTTCAGTTATAGTTTTATTTACATTAACTATAACTTATTATTTATATAAGAATTATAAAAAATTATATATGATTAATTTATTATTCATCATTCATATGTATAAAACAATATCACATATCATTTTTTTTAATTGTATGCCTAATTTTCCTATTAAAATTTTCTTTTGACATAAAACCATATGCCACTTAGCATGGAACATTACCAATAACCTCTTATATTCTATGGAATTCAAATAATAAACCTTATAGAGATTATTTAAAGTAAAAATAGAGAATAAATTGATACACAACTAACTATACTCAACCAAAAATTCTCCTTGAATGTATTGACACATGTCATCTATTACCAAGATGGCTTCCTCATTGTATATATTGAACATCACTCCATCAAAAATTTAAACATAAGACATCATGTGACTATAAAAACATTTAAAGTAGTATAATGTATGCCACCTACAAATATTATTCATCCTACCATTAATACATAAATAATTGAACTTCTAAATTATTTTTTTACCATTATGGCTTCCTTATTATATATATTGAATGTCTCTACATAATTATTTTAAATTAAGAGATCATGTGACACTTAAAATATTAAAAATAGCACACTATATGTCACCTACAAACATTATACATATTAAAATCAACACACAAATAATTGAACGCTTGAAAGGGAGGGCTTTGAATCCAAAATTAGAGAGTAGGTGAAATATAAAATATCAATTATTATAGGATTCTATATTATTAATATCTTATTTTCTTGATAAGAGTGTGTCCTAGAATGGAACAAGATACAATTGAAAGTCATTTCTTTTTCAAGGAGAGAACCCTTATGTGAATTTTATTCTTGATAGAACTTCATATATTGCTTGTGTCATAAACATACATGCACAATTTTTCTTTCACAAAACAAGGGCTCTATTTCACTTTTTCACTTTTTCCTTGTTTATTAATTTTCTTTTGGTATTTTTCTTTAGTTCATTTTAGCTTATTTTTCCTTGGTCCTAGCATAAAACTAAAGGAAAGTCCAAGAACATGAAATTTTACAAAACAAAATGTCACAATATTGGGATGCCATAGTTTATCATCTTAGTGTGACATTAAAGGAAGATCTAAAACTCTAATGCCTCTAGGACATGAAATCACCCCTACCTACCCTTTGGCTCTACATTAATTGAAAATTTTCTTGCCTACTAATTTTCCCTTTCAATTAGTGTGTTAATTATTTTCTCAATTTATATTTTTGCATGTTTATCTCTTGAGTTCTTGTTCTCTTCTATTGTTGAGAACTCTCTAGCTTGTATGTGAATTCTTGTTACTTTACCTTTCACAATCATTTGACCCTTTTTTTACTTTAATCTTCATACCTATTTTTTCCACCATTTCACATTGACATGTCTATTTCATACAATTTTTTTACCAAGTAATGTCATGATGACATCACACATTATAATTAATACTGAATCTCATAATTAGAATATCTTTAATAAATTCAAGCTTGAGATGTTGAGATTCCTTATCCTTGGAATTTAATGAAATTTTTCTCTAAAAATTTATCCCTAATAAAATTTTAAGGTTTATTTAAGGATCCAAACTTTGGAATTTTTGTTAAAATAATATTTAGTTAGAGGTTTCTTCAACATATTGATCCATGATATTTTACAATTGTTTTTTTAGGATCAATTCTTTCGATAAGCACTGCCAAAGGGGGAGGCTATTGTATCTAAAATTTGAACCCAAAAAATATGAAATACATGCCCTTGACACAAGGGGTGCATGAAAAAGGTGGCATGGAGATTTTCTTTAAAAAAAATTGATGCATGCCCTTGCCACAATGGGTGTAGCATAGAGATAGCATGAAGTTCTATTGATAAGTAAAAAAAAAAGGAGAACATATGTTGCATACTTTGTATCCATATTATATCTTTTATTAGAAGATCTTAAAGTCATTAGATGGATTTTCTTTGACGATGGACTTTTCTTCCTCCTTACCTCTATCTATTCTTGTGCAGTTTTATGCAGTAAACTAATGCTATTTTCTGTACACAAATTTTTTCTCTTATTGTTGACTATTGGAGTGGTTGAGGATACAATTGAGATCTCGATGTTTTTATGTGGGGAGGTAGATTTCTCCACTAGAAGTGGAGATGCCTTCTTGGAGGCATTCTTTGGCACCTTATCGGTCACTATATCATGGTCTTGCTAAATGACTTAGGAGAGGGGCTCATAATTGGAACCATTCCTTGAAGTGTTAGAGAAGAAGCAACATCCTTCAATTTAGAGGGAGAGATAAAAATGTGGCATGACTTCGCCCGATCCCTCCATGAGGTATTTCAGATACGAGAAGCAATGGCCTTCACATCTCTCTTTCTACATTGTGTAGTAGCATGTTCTATAGGAAACCATTTGTGACAACTCAAGGAAATTATTTCATAGTCTAATGGTTGGAACCATTTCCTATTACAACCTTTGGGGAAGATCTCAGCTGAGAGACCATTTTAGATGTCCATTTTGATGTATAGTTGAGTAGAGGTAAAATTTTCATAGTCAATTGTCTCCTTTGAAATGTTGTGGTATTTTCCCAAGACATTGCCATTGGCCTTCAGATAATTAATTTCCCAAAACTACAAAGGAAGGTAAGGTAAGTGTACCCACAAAAATGCTAAAGAAAATGTCTCTGTTCGCAGGTCAATCAAAGAAAATTATTGTTTTGTGCATAAGAAGTCTCTTTGGAAAAACCACAACCCTTTGTTGAGTATCATCTCTTTGTCTTCCACAGATTCAAAGTTTAGAATGAAGAACCCTCTTATGTAGGGGTAATACTAATTTCGTCCTCTAGATAATATTTCAAGTTTGAGCTAATCTAGGAGTGAAAATGTATCCCTTTATATTTTCACGCTTGTTTGGGCCCTGTTGCTAAAATTAGGCTTCTTTGTGTTTTAATTGGCCTTTTTTTGCATCCAAAAGCCTTAATTAATGTATCTTTTCGAGGATAATCTAGAAATATACCAAAATCCAATCATAATTTATGTGAATTTGGATTATATGACCCAGATTTAGGGATCTGGAACTCATATGCCACCTTGGGCCTATGGGTCCCATCTAGGTTTTGGGGCCCAAATTTGGATTTCACATTAGACTAAACCTCTATTTAAAAATGTGTCATAAGCTAAGCAATACTCTTATACTAGTTGTGGCATATGAGTCCCATTAGGCTAAGCAAGCTACTTTTTCCTACACTACACTACTTATAAGGGCATGGTCTTGTAAATATACCTCTCTATCACTAGCAAGGTTGAGCAAACAAATCTTTGGGTCAGGTGTTGAATGGAAGATAGGGAAGGGAGGAATTTGATATACACCACTATGAGGAGATGGTAAAACTATCCCCATTGACTCAAGTCACCCAACAAAAATTTTATTACCGAATGAAATAAGGGCATCACTCCATAAAGCCTGTTTAAAACTTAGGGCATTACCTAGTGGCAGAGATCAGCCAAAAAATCCACCAAGGCGGGAAGGAGGAGAGGTATGGGGAGAGGCCCATGGCAGTAATTGTAAAGTAGAAACAAAGTACATACAAAAATGAAAAATATTGTATATTTTAGAAAACATAATGGAGTAGTAAATTATGCAGCTAGATGGCTTGTTGGGTTATAACCAGGTTAACATGAAGAATGAGGACTAGCATAAGACAACATTCACCACCAAATGGGGAATGTTTGCATACACAAAGATACCTTTCAACCTGTAAAATGTAGGGGCCACTTTCTAGTGCACAATGGATGTCATTTTTAAGTATTTGATTAACAAAATCATCTTTTTTTATTTGGATGACTTGATCATGTTTTCAAAATTTAAGGGTGATCATTTTTATCACCTGGAGAAGGTCTATAGAGATGCCAACAATTTAATGTTTCTCTAAATCCAAAAAACATGTTTTCATAGTTCTACAAGGAAAGCTTCTTAGCTATGTGGTCTCAAGAGAAGGGATAGCTATCAACCCTAAAAGGGTGAAGACTATAAAATAATTTCCACTAGCAGTCAACCTAAAGGTAGTGATCTTTCCTAGTAAAGATTAATTTTATTAGCAAGTTTATTTTGGATTTTGTAGGAATTTCAAGACCTATTACGTTAATTTTGATAAAGGGCCTAGATTTTTAATGGAATAAAAAAGGGAAAAAAATACTTTTGAAAGGATAAAGGAAGCTATTTCTACTACTTCAATGTTAGTGAACTTGAATTTTTCAATAAACTTTATTTTATATGTTTATAATGACAAGCATAGTATTTCCACCATCCTTGAGCACAAGGATAAATAAGGAAGTAGAGAACACCCCATCACCTTTAATTCAAGGAATCTAAAGGGATGTGAGACTAGATACAATTTTGCGGAGAAATATACCTTTGTTGTTGTGAAGATTTTGAAAAAATTTAGACACCTAGTTTCAACATGCAAGATCACAGCCCTTTTTGCTCACCCTAGTGTGAGGAAATACATCATGGAAGGGGAAATCACTAAGAAAAGATCCAATTGGATCACCAAGATCCTAGAATATGACATCGAGGTTTGACACATGAATCTAGTAAGGGGAAGAGGCATATGTGAATATCTCGCCAAATAACTCATTTCTTAGATGGAAACAAAAGAAACAGATCAGATCTTCACAAACTAGTTCGAGTTGGATGAGTCTTGGATGATTGATAGAATAAGGTTCATGCAAATCAGTAGTTATCCTACTAGAAT
This sequence comes from Sequoia sempervirens, assembly GCA_007258455.2. Classification (NCBI taxonomy): domain Eukaryota; kingdom Viridiplantae; phylum Streptophyta; class Pinopsida; order Cupressales; family Cupressaceae; genus Sequoia; species Sequoia sempervirens. The sequence continues at coordinate 3,678 of VDFB02087095.1, read as the reverse complement.
TATTACACACAAAAGGAGATACTATAGGTTGCAAGGTGCTAGTTATGTACTAATTGATGGACTCCTTTTTAAAAGGAATTTAAATGGTGTCCTCCTCTGACTAATCCCACAATAGTGGTTTATAATTTTTGACCAAACTAGACATTGAAATAATTTTTTTAACTTTAAATTTCCACTTTCAGGCACCTATAGCGGCTAAACCATGAGGAATTTGAAGATGATGCAAACTAGAGTTTCGTGACATTTTGTATTTAGATTCTAAATATATATATTTTTTAAATTTTGGAATTAGATTGCACTTTTTCCATCTCCCTCGTAAACTAGTTTTTTTTTCAAAAACAACATTTTAAAAAACTGATGCTCACCGATAACGATAACCTTTTTCCATGAAGGATAAAAATTCTAATTCTTTCAAATTTAGATTTGTAACTGACATATAGTGCTTCCACTTGGTTAGATGATTTTTTATTGATTTTTTTTTTAATCAAATTTTGAAGTCAAACCAATTACAATTTAGACATAGCACAACCGTATAATGCGTAATTTTTTTTGTAAGTATTGAAATTCATTTTTTTTTTGTTGGATAGGGTACTTCAATATCTTGTGCACTTATAGGTATGGTTTAAAACTAGTGGGGTTCTCTCCAACGGGGTTTGATCTAAGGTAGTTTGATCAAACCCTCTTCAATTGTAATGCTTTAAATGGAACTTTTTAAGCCTTAAATCATTATATTTTCTAGAAATATGTCATTTTAGAAAAAAATAGAATCTCCTAGAAATTGTAAACCATCTTTGTGGGATCACCCCTCCACTCCATAGAAAAAGTTCAAGTTGAAAGAGTTTTGGGTGAATTTCATAGTAGCCCAAAAGGTGGAAATTTATCCTTAAAAACTACTTCTTTGAAGATCATGTAGGAAGGTTATCATTGGCCCACCTTATTTTTAGAATGTCATGACCTAGTAAGAAAGTGTTCACAATGTCAATTCTTCATCGGTAAGCAAAAGAGTTCTTCTATACTATTGGGCCTAATTGTGGTAGAAGAACCTTTTGTGTGGTGGGGAATGTACTTCATCAGGATGATCAATCCTATTTCCAACTCAAGGAACAAGTGGATATAAATAGAAATAGATTACTTCAAAAGATGGATGGAGGAAATCCCTCTAAATAATGCTACCCAGGTTGAAATCGTTAATTTTCTCGATGAACTAATAGCGAGGTTTGAATCTCCCAAAACCCTAATCTATGACAATGCACAAGCATTTGTGGGAATACGGATCTCATTATTCACCCTTAAGAACAAATTATACCTTAAGACTTTATCGAATTATTACGCGCAGGGAAATAAACTCACAAAATATACAAACAAAAACTTGATCTGATTGATAAAGCGGATCAGTTTGGAACATTAAAGAGATTGGAACAAACACCTATAGGCATCCTCATGGGTAGACTGCATTACCCCAAAGAAAATAGTAAATGCTTGCCGTATGAATTAGTGTATGGAAAATAGGTAGTTCATCCTATCTCTATGGAAAATCTGGTATCACAACTGTTGAATTTTTTAGAGGTTGAGGAAAATGGTGGAATGGAAGTAAGGCTATCTGAGTTGCTAAGCCTTCAAGAAGGAAGGGAAAAGGAATTTTACGTCATGGTCGATCGATAACAGGTGGTCAAGATATGATTCGATAAGAATACTTCTAACCCTAGTTTTAAACAAGGAAGTTTAGTCCTGAAATATGACTAATGTGTCACCAAAATGGACAACATGCTAAATTTGAATCTCTATGGAAAGGGTTGTTTCACATTGCTAAATGCAAGGAAAGTAATGCTTTTGAACTAGAAGACCTTAATGGAAATTCCATGGGAATACGAGTGAATGAAATTCATTTAAAGCTATTTAATTTGAAATTGTTTCATGGTTCATTTTCCTTGTAAATTTTATACTTTATGTACCCTATGTATAAAATTTGTAAAGTATGACATTTTTGTGAGATAGAAACATAGATGCAAAAAAGAGAAAAAAAACTATATTATATTCATATGATATCATTTACATATATTTTTCAGGTTCCTAGGCCTATTTCTTGAGATGAAAAAGATCTTGGAGAAGCTCTATGTAACAAAATTTACAAGATTGATATTCTTTTTCTAAACAACCAAAAAGATAAAAAAAAAACATTGGCCTAGATGATGTGAAACTTTGATGCAATGACCATGGATAGCACAAAACACAATGGTATTTTCTAAGGATGCGATGATAGAAACTCCAACCAAAAAGTGAGCAATTCTAAAAATTTGACACAAGGTCAATCTTCAATTTGCACCACTGCTCCTTCAAGTTGGTATACCAGGTCGTGAAAGTTAGTGTACAACTCCACACCATAGATCATCTCAACATTGTTCACACAAAGAAGGAAGGAGCTAGCAGGCCTCACCCATTGGAAATGTTGCTCCAATGTAATGGTCTTAAAACCAAAGAGGAAAGGCATCCACAACACCATTTCAGCATTGTTGACATGATGCAGGAGGCCCATGGCTAAAGGGATGCCAAGGCCTGGAATAGCCACATCTATAATCGCTTCCAGAACCACTAGATATTGCTTTGAGAATATGGTCTTTGACATCTCCAACAAATATGACTTAGGGATGTTCAAGTCTATCATCAATGCCACAAATTGCGAGATAACATCTATTTTTGCACAATAGTGGTTCACATCAGAGAAAAAAATTGTGCCCAACTCTGACTTAAATGTAGTGATGATTAAGTAGTTCTTATTTTTCAAGAGATGCTTAATCCTCTCATCTGTAACCTCTCATACAAAGGCCACTTGATTCTGCCTACCCAAAAGCCTAATTGGAGTATCCATACCTTTCAAATGCAAAAAGAAATCCTACAAAATGAGAAGTTCTTTTCATGATGGGATAGGAGTCAATTTATAGAGAAAATAAACCAAAAAAATCTGAAATGTGAATCTTTCCTCTATTGGAATGGCAATGGGAAATGCAAGTTGGTTATCTAGTGTAAAGGGAAATTGTACGATGGAGGATTCACAAAAGCTCTTGATGATTGATACAAGTGTTATCATTAATGCTAAGCATGTTTCCTTTCGTCATGTGTCATAATGCCTTCTTTCTTGTTAACTAGCATTACCAGGTGAGAAAACCGCTATCAATGCCACCTTTTTCCTATTTAATGCAAGTGTATACTTATATTATGCCTCCCATTTTTTTATGTTTTCCTTAAAAAATGGTGTTTGAAAAGTACCTAAATTCCCTTCCCAAAGTGGATTTTACATTTCCCAAAAAACATGCATTTAATGTGCATGTATCACCCTCCAAAGGTTAATCATGATGGCCATGCATTTATTCCTAGTACATTCTTAGGTGATGAACATTAGAAGAGCATTAATAAGAGAGAAATATTCTAAGTATTAAGATCTCAAAGCAAGGGTGAAATTTTCTGGTGTAGAAGACCATTATGTTGATGTATTTCGAGAGGTTTATTTTTCTAATGCACAAATTCTTGAGCTGCGAAGATTTTCCTACACCAAATTCATAAAGCATGGTAATCCCATCAAGCGAGAGTTGGTTAAAGATTTTACGGATAATCTCTTTGACCCAAAGTTGTATACAAACCCTAAAATTCTATGAGAGGGAGCCCCCTAGAGAAGGTCCACCA
>VDFB02087094.1:0-32179 GCA_007258455.2 Sequoia sempervirens | reverse complement strand
AACTCTATTGAGAGAGTTATCATGGATGTAATTATGCGATGTTTATTATTCTCACATCATGGTTATTGGATGTAACCTTATCCTTGGTTATCATTATAAATGATATTATTGTAATATTTATTCTTTTTTCTGGTTAGTTGTTGCGATGTAACCTTGCATGCCCCAGAGAACTAAGTGTGTTAATGTTATGTAATGTGCTATGTGAATTATGGTTAAGTGTTATTACATGTTTAATTTAATTATTTAAAAAAAAATTATTTGCATTATGTGTGTTCTCTGGGGTTTGCACGACGGGCGTTACAACTTGGTATCAGAGCATAGGTTCATACACTGGGCACTATGTGTGCTCACTATGTACCCTTGCATTTAGTCCCTTGAGTCTAGAGTTTCATGTTTTGTTGTGTTTGTTGTGAACCTAAGTTTCTTCCGTTAGTTGGTCTAAGGGCAATGGTGCAGGAAATTGATGGGAAAGGATAGGACCCTCGGTGTAGTGCGCAATGCACCGATATCCTTCCTATCAAGGATGCACTATGAACCCTTGTGTCATTGTGTGATGTGGTATCCAGTGATGTGAGTTATGTGTGTGGTTTGTAGCGTGTTCTCCGCATGATTGTTGTATGCTTACTCTTATCTATTTAATGGCTTCCTGGAGTAAGCCATATCCTTGGGGGGGGATGTAATACCCCCATGTTACTAATACTTGTATTATTATTTCTTACTCTTATGTGTGAGCTTGATTCTACCTTCTATTGGTGATTAGTTCACCGTCTTGGTGTGGGTGGATGCCTCCCGTACTAGGGAATCTTATTTTCTTTTGTTTACCGGCTTCTAGGAGTAAGCTGATTTTATGAGGGGGAGGATGTAATACCCCTCCTCTTACTATTTGGATTTATTATTATTTTTCTATGTGTTCGTTTGATACCTTGATACTATGATGGTACTGTTATTGTGTGAGTTGGATAGTTAGACTTTTGATGATGTTGTTATTCCATTGGTAGACATGATTATTTCGTATGATAGTATGGTTGGTTATATTAGTTGATTTTCAGAATTATATTATGATGCAATGATTTAATGAATTATGTCATGAGATGAAATTGTTAGTTTAGAAATGTTATTTTATCAGTTAAATTATAATTGTTAGGATAGGTGTGATGAAGGACAATATAGCATCATTCATTTGCGAGTGCCCTGCTCTGTTGTGATTTCCTTCTCACAATGCAGTACTTCAATTTAATGCTTTGATTTTATATATATATGTATGCACATGTACACAACTTCATTTGTATGCAGGATTTGTAGGTACAAGTCTCGATTCCACCTGCTTCGGCAGGACAGGGCGAGCACCAATAACCCAACGGTTAAATGTTGAAACAGAGGTGACGATGAAGTCCTCCTGTTCCATGATGTCAGGTCATCTCGTGGATTTGGTATTGTTCATTTTTGTAATTGTCGTCATTTGTGGTTTGTGTTTTGTATTTTGTCGTCTTTTGATTAATGTGGTATTTTATAAGTTATGATTATTTAATTGATGTTGATATTTTATAAGTGTGAATTACTTAATTAAATATGGATAATAATTGGTTATTTTAATGTTGATTTATTTGTATGAAAATATTTAAATGTTTTATTTAAATTTTATAAGGTCATGTGTTGTAATTAAATGATAATTAAATAGTAAATGGGCTTTAATTATTTTAATCAATTATCTGGTGGAGGATAATTATTAGAATAATTTATTTAAATTAAATAAGTAGTGTGATGTGCAAGTAAAGTTGAAAAAATAGAAATTAAAACAATAAAACAAATAAAAGAATAAAAAGATTGTGTGAGCCAATAGGAATAGAGATCTGGGAAAAAGCCAACTTTTAAAGAATGAATTTTCTTTTATTCTTGATTTTTAGAGTTTTTGAGAAGAGAGGGATATTATCTTTTAATTAATTAAGAATTTTTGGAAGTGGTCACACACAAGAGATTAGGGATATAGGGAGGGCACAAGTTATTCTGTATTTTGAATCTGAAGGGAATATGGGTTTTTGACCTTTTTGCTAAATTGAAGAGAGTTATAGAAAGGGGTTGGAAATCTATTACTAGTTACTTTGGAGTCTTCTGAACAAAGGATCGGGTTCAAGATTTGAGCACGGTGACTTAGAGGAGATTCGAAGAAAGAAGGAGGAGCTCTTCGTAAAGACCGTCGGAAACAATCTTCATCAAGTTCTCGAATAAGCGCAGGACGCCAGGTTCTAACCTACTCCTCTCTGGTCTTCTGATTTAAGAAAAATAGGAAAAATAAATTAGATTGTTTGGTGAAAGAGAAATAAAACCTTAGAAAAGAGAAGATGATTTTGAATAGTGAAAACTAAAGGAAAATTCTCTTTCATTTTGGTATAAAATAATGTTGAATTTGTGAAAATAAACTATATGTTCTTAAATAGATCGATTTGCTCGTTTTGAACATATACTGGGTTTTTCTTTGAGTATAACTTATTTTGGGGATTATAAAAATATATCCTTCATATATATATAAAATTATATAAGCTATTTTTATTTTGTTCTTCTATCCTCTGTACCTTTAATTGTGAGGATTGTTCATCTGAGATATATATATATATATATATAAATATATCATATATATGTGCATATATTTATATATACAAATTTCGTATATATTTATATATACATATATAAATAAATTATTTTTCATGCATTGTAATTGTTTGAAAGTGTGGTTAAAATTGAATTTTGGCCGCCGTCGGGGTCCGTGCCTGTGCAGTACATAATTATATTCTTTTGTTTTAAAATAAAAATTTGTTAAAAAAAAAAGAAAACGAAATATATATAAAAGTAATTTTATAGAAAAAAATAAAATAAAATTGAAAGTAATTTAATGTTTTTGGGAAGGAAGAAGGGACGGCAGTGCCGTACCCTCTTCCCACCCAATGCAGCCGCAGGCTGCACAGCTGTCCACACGGACTGCTGTGCGCAGCAAGCCGTAGGGACTGCTGCGTACAGCAGGCCGTAGGGACTGCTATGCAGTCCCATGCGGCAGTCCCACTTGGCGCCTTTTTAGTTTTTTTTATTATATTTTTTTATTGTTATTTAAAATTCGTGTTTAAAAATGTTTTTAAATATATGTATTTAAAATCTTAATTCATTTTTTTTTTATATGTAAATCTTAATTCATTTTTTGTTATCTGTAAATTTTAATTCGTTTTAAATATGAATAGTTAAATCTAAATTCATTTTGAGCTATATATATGTACGTAAAATTCATTTTGATTTATATATATGGATGTATTTAAATTTAAATTCGTTTTGATTTTTTTTTATATGTCCAGATCTGACAGAAAAGTACATCATGGGGAATTATTTTTATAATTTTATTTATATATATATTTGTAAAATTAAATATAGATGCAGTAAGTTGTGTAAATTTGGAATAAAAATAAAATAAAATAAAATAAATAAATATGGTTTCATCTATTTATAGACATATATATATTTGTCAATTTTGTTCGTTTGGGTAATTATGAAAAAAAAAGAAGGTATCTTTGTGTAATTAAAGGAACACAAATTTAGTTAAGTTGTAGAAATAAAATGTAAGTGATTTTTTAGTATAATAAAATTTAATTTGTTATAAATAATTATATATACAAAAGTTAATAGGCATGAACTATTTTATTATTATTTGTCAATATGGCTAATATATATTATATATATTTTAATATATATATATATACTACTTTACTTGATTATAATTATTTATTTTATTCTATTTTAAAGAAAATAATTGGTTGTATGGATTATGTTGGATAAAATTGAATAATAGGGTAAAATTGTTTTATTATGTAATAATTATGGTAAATTTTATCGTGGAAACTGAGTGCAAAGTATTAGATGAAAGGGGATTGTTTGTTTTGATGAAAGGTGGATTATGTTGTTTTGTGAAACCCTATGGATTGTCAGTCTTTCTTGTGCATCTTGATTATGGTTTTCCTTTATTTTGGGTTGTGGTGGGGGAACCTTGTGTAATTGTGTATCGAAAGGTTGTTTTAGATTTATATGGAATCATGTTCTTTTAATTGTTTTAGATTTATTTGGAAATGTATTTTAGATGTTGTTGCGGTTCTTTTGGATATTGTATTCATCGTGTTGTTTTAGATTCTTGTGAATTTGGTTTATGATTACTATTTAGTCACTTGTACATTTGGTGATACTTGTTTGATTGTGATGAGTTTCATAGTGTTATCTTGTTATGTGATTTGTAAATGTTGATGGTTGTTCATTGGATGCCTTGAGTTGTACTTGTTTTGTGCTACGTTGTTGTTGAGTCGGTTTGACATTCATGGTCGGGTTCACTTCCTCGTCACCTTTGAGCACGGGGGGTGAGTTACTTGTAATTCACATGGTTGGGTGGAACGTGCTTCGCACCCGTTGGGTTCCCCATCAGCATCTTGGCTTCTCAGCATTCCCACAGTTGGAGTTGTACCAATATTCACCTTGTATTTCAGAGTTCATTGTTCTTGTAACAATCCCACATGTTGGGAAATTCAATGTAATTCATTTATCAAGAGATGTAATGTAATATTAAAACAATGATGTAATAGTTAGGATCATTTGTAACTCTATTGAGAGAGTTATCATGGATGTAATTATGCGATGTTTATTATTCTCGCATCATGGTTATTGGATGTAACCTTATCCTTGGTTATCATTATAAATGATATTGTTGTAATATTTATTCTTTTTTCCGGTTAGTTGTTGCGATGTAACCTCGCATGCCCCAGAGAACTAAGTGTGTTAATGTTATGTAATGTGCTATGTGAATTATGGTTAAGTGTTATTACATGTTTAATTTAATTATTTAAAAAAAAATTATTTGCATTATGTGTGTTCTCTGGGGTTTGCATGACGGGCGTTACATATGGAGTAGTAGGTAGCTCACATCCGAGAGAATCTTGTAGCAGCTCAAGATAGGCAGAAGAAGTATGTTGATGCACACAGAGTTGATCAACAGTTTGTAACTAGAGATCGAGTGTTTCTTCAAGTGCGTCCATTGAAGAGCCCTATTCATTATGGAAAGGGTTCTAAGCTTGTGCCCCGCTTTGTTTGACCGTTTGAGGTGTTAGAAAGAATTGGTTCTATTGCCTCCCCCTTGGCCTTGCTACCCAGTCTGTCGCGAATTCATAATGTTTTTCATGTTTCAGTCCTTAGACCATATTTTCTTTATGTTACTCACATACTTGATTGGAATGCTCTACAGTTTGAGGGCGGGTAGCTAGCTCTCGAGCCCGTGGCCGTGTTGCAGCATAGGAGACTTTCCCTCAAAGGTAGGGATATTGAGCAGGTGTAGGTCCAGTGGGACCCTAATGATGAGACTTCAACAACATGGGAGGATGCTTCCCGTATCAGGGAATCCTATCTTTACCTATTTTTTGGCTTCTAGGAGTAAGCTAGATTCATGGGGGGAGGATGTAATACCCCTCATGTTGTTGTTTGGACTTGTTATATTTCTATGCTTTTACTTGATACTTTGAGACTTTGATAGTTACTATTTATTATTGGTTAGTGGATTGGATAGTTAGACTTCTTGGTGATTATGCCACTTCATTTGAGGACATGGATATTGTGATATGACATTTGGTTTGGAGATGTTTAATATGATTTCAGTAGTATGTTGTGATGCAGTGGTTTAGTAATTATGTTATGATGTGATCGGTTAGTTTAGCAATGTTACTTTATATTTAATGTTGTAATTATTAGTATATTTTTTGTGAGAGGATAGGGTAGCACCACCCATTTACAAGTGCCCTACTACATTGCAATCCCTTCTCATGATGTGATTTTTTGATTATATATATACATATTGTACACAACCTTGTTTGTATGTAGGAATTGCAAGTACAAAGTCTTGATTCCACCTACTTCGACAGGACAAGGCAAGCATCAATTTAACCCAACGAGCATGAAGTTGAAATAGAGATGACAAGGAAGTCACCCCGTCTCATGTTTTGTCAACCCATCTTTTGTTTAGTGGTATTGTGTGTCTTTAACCTTTGTTATTTTTTCATTTTATTATAGTGGTTTGTGTGAATGTACTTTTTGGTATTTATTTTATGTTGGTGTTTTCTATGATGTAATTTATATATATTAAATGATGTTAATAAATGTTGATTATAGCATTGGAATAGTTGTATTAAAATATAAAAGAAAATTAAATCCAAAAGCCATGTAATTGACTAAAAAGTGTAAATTAAATTATTTAAAATTAGTATTTTGACAATTTAATTAAAAGAGAATGTTGAGGATAATTATAAAATAAATTAATCAAATAAATTAACTTGTGTGAATTGCAAGTAAAACTGCAAAATTAGAATTAAAACAAAAAGTGTTGTTAAATAGAAAAAAATCAAGGAAAGAAAGAAAGGATGAAAATGACCAATGAATGTTAAGTTTGGCTGTATAGCTGGGAATGAATTTAGAAAATTTCTTTTAATTTTGATTTATGGAGTTTTTGGAAAAGAAGAAGATATATTTCTATTTAATAGAAAATTTGTGAGAGGATCATTCACAGGAAAATTTTAAAAGAAGTTACACAAAAATAAGAGCTCTGAAAAAATTGGATCCTCTGGGGTTTTCTGTTTAATTGCTTCACTTTTTCATTGTTCTGGGGAGGTTCTTTTGAATTAAATTTTAGATTAGAGAATTTATCAAGGAAACTAGAGGAGAAGTTCTAAAGAAAGAAAGTGGAGCTCTTAGAAAAGGTTGTTGGAATTCAAGAAAGGCTTCATCAATTCTTCAGCAAGCGTAGGACTCCAGGTTCCATTTTCTTATTTCTTTAGCTTTCTGATTCAACAAAAATAAATAATATTATTCTTTAGAAGAAAATAAATCTTATGGGGTTTTAGAATATCTTCTGGGTAGCAAACAAACGAATGAAATTTTCTTGGATTCTAAAAATGTCCAATATTTCTATGATTTGATTATTATTATTTTTTAAATTGCTTCCCCTATGAGACAAATGAGTTTTTGAATATATAATCATATATATATGCCTTTGGAGTATATACATATATATATATATACTTATGATTATGTTATAAATTTTCCTTACAAAATATGTTCATGATAAATATATATATACTTATATTTTATATATATAAATCAAACTAAGTTCAAAATTTATTTATTTATATGTGCTAAACCGATTGTACTGTTGGTGTTCATTTTTTTATTGTGAAGGATATAAAAATAATATATTTTATTTGGGGGTAAGGGGGGGATGGCTAGGCCATATCCACCCCTTTCCCTATGGGCCACAGACTGCCCACAACATTCCATACAGACTATTGTGTACAACAGTCATAGGGACTAATACGCAGCCTACGTACGACTAACAGTGTTTAAAGTTTTTTTTTAAAATACATATATATATACATATATATATATATATATTCTTTTAAAAATGTATATATTGGTATTGGCATGATTTAATACATAGACTTGAATGTTTTTAAAATAAAAATAAAAATTGACAGAGTAATTAGAATAAGCTGAATATTATATATATAAAATAATTACACAACGATATATTGTTTTATTTTTGTGAAATTTGAATTTTATGGTTGTTGTGATTATTGGAAAAAAAAATGCAAAATTAATTATTATTGAATTTATATTATGGAAATAGAGATCTAGTAATAGAATACAATGAATTGCTTATCCTTGTGTCAAATTATTATCTTGATTTGAACCATGAAATCCTATGAGTTTATTTTGGGTTATCTTTTACCATTGTATTATTGTTTTCTTTTTTTCAATGTGGGAACCTAGTTGATTTTGTGAACCTTAGGCTTCCAGAGGCATGAATTTAGTATTGCAGGTTTATCCTCATTTTATGTGCTCTTGATGTAACAAGATATTGGTACCATTATTTTGGAAGGGTTGTACGAGATTTTTTTGGGACCCTAATTTGGTGTTTTAGCAAGATGGGTAATGCCTCGCATGTCATTGGTTGAGATTTATGTTTTGTTCCTTATGGTACAACCCTTGCTTGTGATTTTTTTTAGGGGTCTCTAGGGAGAGTGGCTCTTTGTGGGGGTTGATGCCTTAAAAGGAGGAAGGGCTCAGGATAACCCACGTAAGAGTAGATTAACAAGTGAAAACCTAATAATAGAACTGAGTGTAATGCCCGTCATGCAAACCCCAAAGGAAACACATTACACACATTTTTTTTAATAATACAAATTAAACAAGAAACTAAACATTAAAACATATTTACATTGCACATTAACATCATAACGTCGTGTCCTCTAGGGTACGCCTCGAGGTCACATCACATAACAATCTTATAACAAAATGATAAAAGATAAAACTAAATAACTTATCAAAATTTACATACATCATAACATTACAATAACCATTTACAGAAGTACATCCATGAACCATAAATAAAAGTATAATAACATCATGTGATACAACTATAATGAATCTCATACAATAATGTTTACAAAGGTTCATATACAATACTTCATCTTTTATACATTACCTGAACAATAATGAATACAATGAAATCTCCCATACATGTGGGATAAATACATTGTACAAATAATTCCTAAATTACAAAATAAACAACTGGTACAAGCTCCAACTGAAGATTGCTGAGAAGAACGGACATTGATGGGGAACCCAATGGGTGCAGAGCACATTCCACCCAACCACGTGGGTTATAAATAACTCACCCACCGTGCTCAGAGGTGACAAGGAAGTAATCATGACCATGAATGCCACAAGACTAACTCAAATAAAGAATAGCATGGTACAATAATTCCAAATACAATATCAAGGATTACACAGGACATAAATGACAACATCCATGAATCAACGTAATAAACACAAAGCCATAAATCTCATCACAACAAGAAAGGAAATAACCATTAACCAAGTAACCAAAGAAACAATCATAAAAAAATTCAAAATGAACCTGAAACAACAATCAGAACACAATTATAGAGGCAACCAAGAAACAAGGCATAAGGGTATCTAGTGGAGAGTGTCATCACATAGCCTACATGGCTTATCCTGGCCCTTCCTCCAACTTGAGGCGCCGGCCCCCATCTATGGTTATCCTGGCCCTTCCTCCTACTTGAGGCGCCAACCCAATAGGGTGACTCGTGCGAAGCCGTTAACCTCTCATGAAGATGAGGTTACAACTTTTCTGACCATGACCTTCTTAGTCTACCATTAGTATGTGATAGCCCTAATGCATAGACGAGGTATCCAAAATTATCTTATGTGTTTTTACTACCCATCCCCCTAAGTTCTATTATTTAGGCTTTCACTTGTTAAATTACTCTTACGTGGGTTATCCTGAGCCCTTCCTCCTTTTGAGGCACTAGCCCCCACGAAGAGCCACTCTCCCAGAAGACACCAAAATAAAAACCAAAACAAGGCAAGGGTTGTACCATAGGAACAAAGCATTTAAACTCAATCAAGGACATGCGAGGCATTACCCATCCTGCTAACACACAAAATCAAAGTCTCAACAAGACTCACACAACCCTTCCAAAATAATAATAACACTAAAATCATGCAACATTATGAGCACATAATATGGGGATAAACATCCAAAGATAAGAATAGGCCTCTGGAAAACTAAGGATCACAACCTCCAAAAATTGGGTTCATAAGATCGACAGGGTTCCCACATCATAAAAGTCAAAATGATAACTCAAGGAATAAAGAAGTCAACAGACTTAGAAATTAGAGTAACACAATAACTCTCACACCATGTTAATATAATTCTTTTAATTACATTACAAAACCTCTTTTTCCTTCATATAATTTTTTAATAAATTTCAATAAAATTTCTAATTCCCAATAAGAATTTTCCAATAACAGACCTACTCTCATATATAAAGAATCAAAATATAATTTCATTTACATTATATATATAAATTTTGCTTAATTAAAATTCATAAATTAATTATGATCTGATTAATTTTCTACACATCCAGTAATTATATTTATAAAAATATATATGTCAAACATATATATGTTTAAAACCAAATAATAAACAATAATAAAATAAATATAAAATAAATTAAATCATAGTTTTTTAAACTGCCAATTCTCGTGCCCAGAGGACTACCATGCATAGTAGTCTATAGACTACTGTGGCAGCCATTTACGGTGAGGGGAGGGTATGGATAACACCGACCCTTCCCTTCACTCATACTCAAAAAAAATTATTTATTTTTTTATAAGTTTTAAATTTTTTTAATCATAATTTTGACTCATAACTTTAACACAATCGGCCTAGAATAAATTCGAAATGACTAATATATGTGTGTGTGTGTGTGTTTGTGTATATACCATATATGGATTTATATATAAATATGAATACATATCAAACAATACCCAACAGTATTCATTATCTTCAGAATTATTCCTATAGTACCATATATATAATATATATAAATATGTTTATATATATATATATATATATATATTATCACAAGAATGTATATATATATATCTACTCATATATTCAAAATCCATCTATTCGAGAGAGGTAACAACTTCCATATCAAAATCATAAAAGATACAAAACATTTTCACAGATCCTAATAGTTTTCTTTCACTGATTTATTATCAAACAATTGTTAAATTTCAAACAAATATTTTCTTTTCTTTTGTAGAGCATATGTAACGCCCGTCGTGCAAACCCTAGAGAACACACACACATTGCAAATAATTTTTTTTTTTTAAATAATAAAAGTAAACATGCAATAACATTAAACCATAACCACATAACATATTACATAACATTAACACACTTGGTTCTCTGGGGCACGCGAGGTTACATCGCAACAACAAAACATAAGTAACGATAAAGATTACAACATAACCATTAACTTTATAATAACCATAAACAATGATACATCCAATAACCGTGATGAGATAACAATAAACATCACCAAATACATCCATGATAAATCTCTTAATAGAGTTACAAATGAGCCTAACTATTACATCATCATTATAATATTACATTACAATTTCTGATAATTGAATTACATTGTGTTTTCCCAACATGGGGATTGATATAAGTATAATGAAATATAAAGTACAAATGATCACCGGTACAACTCCAACCGGAAATGCTGAGAATACAGGATGCTGATGGGGAACCCAACGGGTGCGGAGTACGTTCCACCCAACCATGTGAATTACAAGTAACTCACCCCCCGTGGTCAGAGGTGACGAGGAAGTGAACCTGACCATGAATGTCAAACTGACTCAACAACATGATACAAAACAAGTACAACTCAAAGCATACAATGAATCACTATCAATGTTCACAAATCACATAACAAGTTAAACTGAGAACTCATCACAATAACATGAAGTACCATCAATTAACAATCATGAGACAAATTCACAAGAATAAAGACATCACAAGATACAATATCCAGAAGAACCGAACCAACACCCAAAATACATTTCCAAATAAATCAGAACCAATGAAAAGAACACGATTCCATAATAACTCTAATTCAACCATTCAGTACACCATTCCATAGGCAACAAGAAACAAGTCAGATGGGTGTCAAGTGGGGAGGGTCATCGCATAACTCTCATGGGATCCCCTGGCACTTCCTCCAACTGAGGCGCCGGAACCCATCTATGGATCCCCTAGCCCTAAAATCAGAAACAAGATAAATATAACAATATCTAGAGGTGATAAGAAACAAGGACAAGGATGTCTAGTGGAGAGTGTCATCGCATAGCTCTCATGGGATCCCCTGGCACTTCCTCCATCTGAGGCGCCGGCACCCATCTATGGATCTCCTGGCCCTTCCTCCTAACTGAGGCACCGGCACCATAGGGTAGCTAAAGCGGAGTCAATAATCTCTCATGAAGACGAGACTACGACTTTGCCAACCACGGCCTACTCAGTCTATCACTAGTCTACGGTAGCCCTAATGCATAGACGAGGAATCCAGTTTTCATTATCTTGTGTGTTTTACTACCCATCCCCCTAAATTCTATTTTTAGGTTATCACTTGTTTAACTACTCTTACGTGGGTTCCCCTGAGCACTTCCTCTTACCCGAGGCACCGGCGCCCATGAAGAGCCACTTTCCCTATGACCCCTAACATATCTCAAAACAGGCAAGGGTTGAACTATAACATAAAGAACATAACACCAAAACAAGAACCATGCAAGGCATTAACCCTCTCGTAGTTACTCATAACCAAAAATCTTAATAGAACTGTTCAACCCTTCCAAGCACAAAACCCATAAGTTCCAACTCTGAAAGTGTGATCAAGATGAGAAGTACATTAAAACTAAAACATGCCTCTGAAATGACGTTTTCACAAAATGACAACCGGGTTCCCACATCAAGTAAAAAGGTAACTCACCGATTTAAAAAGCCAATCAAAATAAGAAAGCTAAGAACAACATAATAACTTTCACACCGAAGTACAATAATTCTTTTAATTACCAACACCCAAAATCCCATTTAATACATGAACATTGTTATAGCAAATCCAAAGAAATACGTGAGTCTAAAAGCGTTTAATAGTTTTCTAGCTTCGTTAGATCCACTTAAAATAAACACAATAATCATTTTTGACGCCTTATCCATTTTGCTACATTTAATTATTCTAAGATAATAAATTTCAAATTTACTCAACTTAATCATATTCCTCAAATAATCGTTATCTATTTTGTATATTCATATTTACACAATAATATTGTATACATATATAATTTAATATATATAAAATCATCATATATTCTATATTGTTCTTACCGAACTGAACAATCACACATAAAACTATATCGTCGTAAAAAAATTAATCTTATACTGTTCTGTCCAACTGAACAAACTCATAAATATATATATATATATATATATATATATATATATATATATATATATATATATATGTATGTATATATATATATATATTTAATTAAACGCATATCAATAAACAAAAATTAGAAAAGTCAATGAAGTTTTTGTTTTAAAACAAAGAAATTAAAATAAATCCAAGCACCGAACTTTGTCCATGGCGCGCAGAGGAGAGAGGGTTGCCGTAGGCAGTCCTCGTGACTGTTGCGCATGACAGTCCGTAGGACTGCCGCGCACAACAGTCCGCGAACTACTGCGGCAGTCCTTTCTGCCAAAAGGGTGGAGGGGACGGGGTACGACCCCTTCCCTTCCCCTATAATATATATATTTTTTTAAAAAAATTGTTTTATATATATTTTTTTTAAAATAAATTCAAACATAACCATAAAATAAAACAAATATAGTAATTTCGATTCTGAGCAAAATTAAAATTTCATATGACAGACGTACGGTACCAGCACAGTTTGACATATTAAAATATATATATATATATATAATATATATAATATATATATATACATATATAACAAGATATATATATATATATATATATTAGTTGAATAACTAGAGAATAGAATACAGAGTACTATATATGAATTAACTATATTAACCAGAATAACTAGAGAGTAAAATACAGAATACATTCATTATATATAATTATATTAACAAAACTTCAAATTCATTATTTGCTACCAGAAAACCATATAAACCTATATATATATATTAAAATATATTGAGTTAAAGTACAGAGGGTAAAAATAAATAACAGAATAAAAGAAAAATATAGAGCAAGGAACAGTTCCAGCCACACATAAATATATACAAATATTTATATCCAAAAATAAAACCCAAATTTATTATTTTCCACAAGAAATCATCTTCCTAAAATCTTATTTTGATAAGTTGAATGTTTTAGAAAATAAGGTTTTCTTTTGTTTTTGACGAAATGGAAAATAGTTCAATACTATATATATATTTTCTTCTCTTTTCAAAAATTCAAATCTAATATCTTTCCCTAATTTTCAATCCAACAACAGTTTCTCCCTATTCACACAAATCACATCTAATAGATTTTGTTTTGTTTTCTCTGAAGCAGAACGATGAAAAAGAAAGTGCTAGAAAGAAAATATAAGAGAAACCTGATGTCCAGCGCTTATTCGAAAGTTTGAAGATGCCTGCTTGATTCTGATGACCTCGAAGAGTTCCTTGATCGTGCCTCCAAATCTCCTACAAAATTTCACCTTCGAACTTGAATCCTATTTTGTTGTTCGGAAGACTCTCCAGAACATTCACCAGAAACAGATTGACAATCTCCCTCTAAAACTCTCCTCCAACTACAACAGAAGATTTCAATACCCTTTCAAACATTTCAGAATATAAAGCCCCTCTCTTGCACAACTTCTGTAACAATTATCTCTGTGTCTAAAACTTCCCCTTTTTTCCTAATTAAATTAAAAATATTTTCGATCTCTCCCAAAAACTCTAAAAATCCAAAATAAAATAAAACTATTCTTTAAAAGCTGGCTTTTTTTTTTTTTCCAGATCTCTATTCCTATTGGCTCACACAATCTTTTTATTCTTTTATTTGTTTTATTGCTTTTATTTCTTCTTTTTTTTTGCAACTTTACTTGCACATCACATTACCTATTTAAGTTAAATAAATTATTCCCATAATTATCCACCACTAGATAATTGATTAAAAATAATTAAGTCACACTTAATATTTAATTATTATTTAATTGAAATATATGATTTTTCAAAATAATTAAATCAATTAAATATTCTAATATAATTTAAATCTAACATTAAAACAACTAATTACTTCCATCATCAAAATCGATTACACCACAACAAATAACGTACCAACATTAAAATAAATAATTTATTTCAATCATTAAGATAAATCATAACTATAAATGCCATCATAAATAAAATAAGACAAAACACATAACACAACACACAATGACGAAAATTACATAGAAATCAACTATACCAAACAAATGAGATGACCTGACATCATGGAACAGGAGGACTTCATCGTCACCTCTATTTCAACATTTATCCGTTGGGTTATTTGGTGCTCGCCCTGTCCTGCCGAAGCAGGTGGAATCGAGACTTGTACTTGCAATCCTGCATACAAACGAAGTTGTGTACATGTGCATATATACATAACATCAAAGCATTAAATCAAAATACTGCATTGTGAGAAGGAATCACAACATAACAGGGCACTCGCGAACGAGTGATGCTATATTGTCCTTCGTCACACCTATTCTAACAATTATAACATAATCAATGAATTACATTTCTAACTAACAGTCATCTCATAACATATTAAATTAAATCACTGCATCATATCATAATTCTGAAAATCAACTAATATAACCAACCATAGTGTCATAAGAAATAATCATAAAATAACATCATCATCTAACGTCTAGCAAGCCAACTCACACAATAATAGTACCATCATAGCCACAAGTAGCAAACGAACGTATAGAAAAATAATAAATCCAACTAGTAAGAGGAGGGGTACTACAACATACATATTTTATTTTTATTTTTATTTTCTTTTGAATCTGAAAACTACAAAATAAGAAAATGGAACCTGTAGTCCTACACTATTGAAACTTTGATGAAGCATTGCTTGATCTAGATGGCCTTTTGAAGAGCTCTCATTTCTACCTTCAAAACTTCTTCAACCAATTCCCTTGACCAATCCTCAAATCTAAATTTTACTTCCAAAGAATCTCTCTTACAGAACAATGAAAAGCTAAAATAATTTACTGCAAAATAAGAACAAGATAAAATCCTATTTTCCAAAACTCAATATTTTTTGTAACTTCTGTCTGTTTCCCGTGAATGGAAAGTCTCTCCAATTTTCAATTAAATAAAAGATATCACTTCTTTTTGGAAAGCTTCTAAAAATCCAATTTAAAATAAATTTTCTAATTTTGATCTCAGCTTTTCAGCCAAACTCAACACTCATTGGTCCTTTTTATCTTTTCTTTTCTTTTATTGATTTTTTTTCCATTTAACAATACTTTCTGTTTTAATTCTGATTTTGCAAGCTTTACTTGCAATGCACACAATTTAATCTATTTAATTTATTTATTTCATAATTATCCTCAACATGCTAATTTAATTAAATTAAACAAATACTAATCTTAAATAATTTAATTAACACTTAAATAAAACTTTTATATTTTATTTCAAATTTATTACAACACTATTATAAACATTTATTAACATCATTAATTAAATAAATCACAACATACAAAACACCAACGTAAAATAAATACGAACATTACACTCACACAAACCACTATAACAAATTGCAAAAAAAAAAGAAAAAAGATGCACAATACCACTCAATTAGGACAGTTTGACAACCATGGGATGGGGTGACTCCCTTGTCATCTCTATTTCAACATCATGCCATTGGGTAAATTTGTTGCTCACCCTGTCCTACAAAAGCAGGTGGAATCGAGACTCTGTACTTGCAATCCCTGCATACAAACAATATTGTGTACATGTACATATATATAATCAAAGCATTACATTGTGAGAAGGAATTGTAGCGTAGCAGGGCACTCGTGAATGAGTGGTGCTACATTGTCCTCTCACCAAACTATACTAAAAATTACAATATCAAATATGAAATAACATTTCTAAACTAACTAATCATATGATAACGTGATTACTAATCTACTGCATCACAATGTATTACTAAAATCAAACTAACATCACCAAACCATAATGTCATATCAAATAACCATGTCCTCAAATGAAATAGCATAATCACCAAGTAGTCTAACTATCTAACCCACCAAACCAAACAATAAATAGTACTATCACAGTCTCAGAGTGTCAAATAAAAAAATAGAAAAATAATAAGTCCAACCAGCAACATGAGGGGTATTACACTAAAGGGGATGGCTAGTAAAAACATATAAGATAATCTTGGATACCTCGTCTATCCATTAGGGCTACTGCAAACTAATGGTAGAATGAAAAGGTCGTGGTTGGAAAATTTGTTACCTCATCTTCAAGAGAGGTTAATAGCTCCACATGAGTGACCGTATGGGGCCAACTCCTCAAGTAGGAGGAAGGGCCAAGATAACCATAGATGGGGGTCAACACCTCATGTTGGAGGAAGGGCCATGATAACCCATGTAGGCTATGCGATAACACTCTCCACTAGTTTCCCTTGTGCTTTACTTTCTTGGTTACCTCTGGAAGTGTATTATTATTGTCTCTTTGGTTTACTTGGCATGTGGTTAATGGTTATTTCCTTAGTTTATTCATGATGTGTTTTATGGCTTAAGTTATTATGATTGAATCTTGGTTGTCATCATCTATGTTCTCTTTGATGTTGCTTTTGGAGTTATTGTACTATGTTACTGTTTATTGGAGTTAGTCTTATGGAATTCATGGTCGTGGTTACTTCCTTATCACCTCTGACCATGGGCAGTGGGTTTTTTCTAAAACCCACATGGTTGGGTGGAATGTGCTCTACACCTGTTGGGTTCCCCATCAATGTTTGTTCTTCACAGTATTCTTCAGATGGAGTTTGTACAAGATATTCATCTTGTAGTTCAGACATTATTTATACTATGTATTTATCCCACATGTATGGGAGGTTTCATTGTATTCATTGAGAACATAACGTATTAAATGATGATGTATTGTAAATGGACCCTTGGTATCCATTTATGATTTATAAGATTGATTATGGTAGTATCATGTGATGTATCTATACTTAAGCTTTTTGATATATGTATGTTATCTTTTGAAAATGAATATTGTAATGTTATGATGGATGTATAATTATTTATGTTAATAGCATTATGTGTATCTTTCTTTTTGAGTTTCTTTATGTGATGTGAGCTTGCATTCCCTAGAGGACTTGATGTTATGATGTTATCCTATAATGTGTTTATGGTTAATGGTTCATTATATGTATACTTTGTATTATTTTAAAAAAAATGTGTGCATCATTTTTTCCTTTGGGGATTGCACGACGGCATTACAATGTTAGCCAAATAATTCAATGGAAGCCATCCTTTATTATAAACCATTTGATGTAGATTTATGTTTTATTTTATGATGTAGGAGCATCTTGGGAAAATGAACAATCTATATCAACTAAAAATATTTCTAGCTTTTTTTCTTTAGTTTTGTTTTTGTTTGGTGGGATTTGGCATCTTTCAGTAGCAAGAATCCAAAAATTTGATTGAAATTGAAAGAATCTATGTTTTTATCAAAACGTTGTTTTAAGGTTCCATGGGCAATTTAAAAAAATATTTCTAGAAAATTCATAAGGAATCAAGTAAAGTCCTTTTGTAAGGACATTATTGGAGGTACCATGCCAAATTTTCAAAAATAATAAAAGTTATATCTTTCACCATTTGCGAGAAATCAATATTGGAAATTTATGTTTTTAATGTTGAAAGTGTGTTGAACATGGTTTAGGGAAAGTTTAAATTTTCAAAATTTATGAGGGTTGGAGTTAAATCGTTTTACAGAGGACTTAAGGAAATCATCCCAAGCCTACTCACCAACTTTCGTGGGAATTGGAGAACTTTTATTTTCTTGTCTGCCGACACCTGATTATGTGAAATTAGCATATAAATTAGTCTTCTTCAAATTAACTTTCTAGAAAAATGGTTATTTCAAAATAATAAACATTTATTCTTCATTATTTTGGATGTTATCTCTCCATATTTTCATTTATAAATTGAATTAGATTACAAGATTTATTTTAAATAAAACAAATGAACTTAAGAGAGACAAGATGAGGGGGCGTTACATTTGAGGAGGAAAAATTTCAGAATGGGGGAAATGAATAGGTACAACCAAAAGAGGGAGTTTTAGAATTTAATGAAACCAAAGAAAATGATATATGGAAAATAAGTGGGCTGCTATGAAAAAATAAAAAGAGAGTGTAGTGTAGAGTTTAAGAGTGGAGGAAGCTCAAAAATAAAGGGGTTGCATATATTGGTTATTTGAAATTGAATGTTGTTGTTCCAAAACATAAAAGGAGCCAATTTGTGGTTCAAAATGAATGAGGCCATGAATGCCAGTTGATTTTAATTGGTATTTGAATAAATAAATCAATATTTTCTTGTAATCATATTTGATTGAGTTCTTGAATTACTACTGTGAATTTTATTTTGTAGTTTGTGAATTGCTTGGTTGAGAGAGGAGAGTACCCTCTTGAATCAATTGGTATCAGATTAGGTATTCCTGAGAGTGGAGAGGATCCAGTAGGACCTATGGGTGACGTGTGAATAGATCGCTAACCATGAGGTAGTTTGCATTGAGAAGAAAGTGTGTAAAGTGGTTGAGAAGAAGCTCATGAGAGTTGTTGCAAGTGTGTAAGGAATCTTGAGTAGCAAGAGAGAGAACTTATAGCTACAAAGAATGTGAGTTGTGAAAAATTACAGTAGACAAGATGGGTTGGGTCATGAGGAGGCCCGTGAGGATACTATTTTGGGAGTAGTATTAGCACAATGTAGAGGATGAAATGTGTGAAGTAGTGGAAAAGATGGTTTGTGAAGAAGTGGGAAAGATCAAAGCAAGACTTGAGAAGTTGAAAAAGGGTGTTGGGAAAAGTGAGAGGAAAGTGGTAAAGAAGAAAGAGTATTGCAGCCTGAGATGGAAGAATATTCGAAAAGATCTGAGAACAACCCCTACTGAAGAAGTTACAACAAGGACATGCCATGAGGAAAGCATGGAGAGAAATGAAGAAAAGAATGAAATGACCACTGAGGAGGTTGCAGTGAATGGTAAAGGTGAAGAAGATTTGTTGGTGCAAATTTTGGCAATTGAGGAAAAATGGATGTCAAAGCTCATTGTTGTAGTGAAATAAGAAGCAAATGATGTTGGAACAATGAAAGTTCATGAGGTAAATTTTGATTATAAATTTAAGTTTGATGATTTTTTTCCTTCATTGATGAGATCAGAGGAGGATGTAGAGAAAGATAAGGTCTTATAGATGGAAAATTTTAGTTTCCATGAAGTTGTAAATGTAGATAGGCATGGGGATGCATATGTAGTTGCAAATTGGTGGATGGGTAATCCATTTTTATAGGTAGAAATTGTGGAGGATGTTGCAAGTTGTTTTTGGTGGAGGTGATCAGTTTGCAATGGGTTGTATCCCACAAAGGAGAGAAGGAGAGTGGAAATTATTTGGTGATGGAGGTTGGTTCATGGTGTGCATGAGTCCATGAGGGGAAAGAAGAATAGGGTGCAGTGTTGTTGGAGAGAAGTGGTGCATGTTCTAGTATGATGTTGAAAAGGAAAAAGAAAGATTAACTTTTTGCACTTGGACAGCAAAGGAGTTCATTTTAGGTGGATGGAAACCTAAAAGAGTAGTTCAACTACACAACACTGCTATTGTAACTTATGCTCACAATCTTTCTACCCAGTGTGTCTGATGCAGGAGCATCCCGAGCGAACAAGCAATCCACATTGACCAAAAATATTTCCAATTTTTTTTCTTTTAGTTTAGTTTTTGTTTGGTGTTCTTCAACATCTTTCAATAGCAAGAATCAAGAAATCTAATCAAAATTGCAAAAATCCAAGTTTTTGTTAAAATGTTGTTTTAAGGCTCCATGGGCAGTTTTAAAAATTATTTTTAGAAAATTCATAAGGAATCAAGTAAATTATTTTTGTAGGGACATTCTTGGAGGTACCATGCTGAATGTGTAAAAATAATTAAAGTTATTTCTTTCACTATTTGAGAGAAATTAACGTTAGGAATTTGTATTTTTAATGTTGAAAGGGTGTTGTTGGTTTATGGAAAGTTTAAATTTTCAAAATTTGTGAGGGTTGGAGTGAAATCATTTTGCAAAGGAATTGAGGACATCATCGCAAGCCTAATCACCAATTTTCATGGGAAATGGAGAACTTATATTTTCTTGCCAGCCGACACTCGATTACGTGAAATTGGCATATTTAGTCTTCTTCAAATTAATTTTCCAGAAAGATGGTTATTGCAAAAGAATAAAAATTTATTCTTCATTATTTTGGATGTTATCTCTCCATATTTTCATTTATAAATTGAATTATATTACAAGCTTTATTTTAAATAAAACAAATAAATTTAGGAAAGACAAGATGAGGGATCGTGGCATTTGAAGAGTTAAAATTTCATAATGTGGGAAATGAATAGGTACAGCCAAAAGAGGGAATTTTAGAATTAGAAAAAAAACAAGAAAATGATATATTGAAAAGGAGGGGGATGCTATGAAAAAAGAGAGAATGTTGTGTAGAGTTTAAGAGTGGAGGAAGCTCAAAAATATAGGGGCTACATCTTTTGGTTATTTGAAATTGAATGTTGTTGTTCTAAAACATGAAAAGAGACAATTGGTGGTTCAAAATGAATAAGGCCATGAAGGCCAATTGATTGTAATTGGTATTTGAATAAATAAATCAATGTTTTTTTAACCATAGATTTTAAAGTGTATGGAATGCTATGTCTCTTTGCTCAATTAGGGTTTTTCACCTAAAGGAAAGAGATAGATCCCACACCACAAAATCTAGGTGGTTCACTCAATCTAGGGTATGTATGATGAAATTATGTCTAAATTCAATGATTTAAATACAAGAAAATAATGAAATATACTGATTATTGAATGGAAACTAAAGAATGCAAGTTGTTTGAAAACACATTGTGTTATGCAGAAATGGACTAGAAATGTGAACAAAACTGAACAAAAAAGGATGAAACTAAAAGTGTGTACCTGAGATATGAATGGAGTCTTGGAATTACTTTTGAAATGTTGTTGATCCTAATTTGTAGGCCTGGTGGGACTCATTCGCCATTATGGGTGAATTAGTCTCCGTTCTGTGAAATTATTCTGGAACCTGTTTTAGACAAATGGGTATCTGAAAATGCAGAATACCAAAAAATGGCCTAGAAGTGGGACTCATTCACCACCCATGTAAAATGAGTCCAGTTTTGAATTTTTGGATATTCAAAGGTGGAAATAGGAGCCTTCGGTCTGCACTTTCTGCTTCTCTAGATGTTTGATTCTGAAACTCTCAGATTTGAGCTTGAAAATGTCTTTTTGTGGGTATTTTGACTTGTCGAATGAAGAGATGACTTGAATAATTTTTCAATACAATCTTCAATTATTTCCAATCATTCAAGATGTCTAAATTTGTAAACACACAAGACAAGAAAGAGAAATGTTGGATGTTAGGGCATGGGGGTTTGGCTTGGTCAAACCCCTTTAAGGTAATTAAACCAAAATGATGAAAGAATGTAATGAAGCATGAAATAATGGAGTTATTATCATACCATGATGTTTTATCTTGAATTTCTATAGTAAAACATGAATGATCTTCCATTGAATGTCTTTGGAAGCTAACTTAAGGACTTGCAATGATGAAACCCTAACTTTCCTAGCTTGATGGAGAAGATAGATGATGAATGAATTGTGAAAATGAGTTAATGGATGTAAATTAGGGTTTAGAGACTTGATTTTATAGGAAATCCATCTTATTTTCTAATAAATTAGATCCCTAAGGCCAACATGTAAAAATAATAAACTTAAATTTTAGTTTTTCCTGCTCAAAGGTTAAAATTAGCCCAAATGGGACTCATTTTCCACCTTGGGAAAGTTAGTCCCACCTGGAAGAGACTTATTCACCACAAGTGGCAAATTAGTCTGAGTGGGGCCCATTTGCCAACTGGTTTCTTGGGAGATAAGAAAATAAGGTTTATATGATGTCAATATCAGTTATTTCATCAAATATTGCTTCGAGATGCACAATATGGGTCAATAGGGGCATATTAGTGATGATGTAAAGGTCAATTAGGGCTTGGGACACAAAATTCAATGTGAAAGTGTGATTAAATACACTTTACAACACTAAAATGAGGTCCACTTAGCCTAGGAATGCACAACATCCAATGTGAATGCGCAAGACACATTACAACACTAGATTAACATTAAGCTTATTTTACAAGCCTTCTAGATTAATGTGATGATGTATTTAAATACATTTAATAATGTTGAATTAGGGGAAAATGGGTTTATTAAGTCTATAAAAGCATGAAATTCCTTTGTAACACTTTACAACACCTTTACAAGACATCATTAAATGAATTTTATTCAATTTGCAAGGGTCCAAGACCTAGTGTGGATATGAATGATACCTCACAACACCAAATGAAGGCCTTGTTAAGTGTGATTTACCATCAGTTATTCCCTAAATCAAGCAAGATCCCTTTTTTCTATGCTACATTTGCTTGTAATCATATTTGATTGAGTTCTTGAGTTACTGCAGTGAATTTTGTTTTGTGGTTTGTGAATTGGTTGGTTGAGAAAGGGGAGTACCCTCTTACATCATTTTGTGAGATTTCATAATCGCAAAATTGTCTAGAAGAAATATAATTAGGTCATTTATATTGATAAAAATATTAGATTATTGGGCATGAAATATCTTTTCTCAGCAAATGTTTCTACTAATGAATTATTTTTCTTGAATATCGTCTAGAAAATAAAATGTAGAGGATCATCATGAATAGAGAATTATATTATAAATAGTTGTAGTTCATTATTGTTAAGTGCAAAATATTAATTACCCCATATAGGATACACTTTTTTTCAAACTAAATTGGAGACAAGGATGTGATTAATATTAATATAGGTCTAGAAGTTTATATCAATGAGTTGCAATAGCTATGATATAGAAAGGAAATGCTAATTGTTTGGATTTTAAATTGAGATTATTCAACCATTAAAATTTGGAATTGATGCTCATAATTATGATTCATAGTAGATGAATGATGCACATAAATGGGAATTTACACCTTTTGATGCTAATGCTAATTTTGATTTTCCTAGTTTTAGCATTGGTAAATTTATTGATCATGCCAACTTATGTAACCATGAGTTTCTTAAATCATAAATTATATTAGAGAATATTTTTTAATAGTGTACTATGTGTGAATAATTCATTTTTACTCAATATTTTGGTGTTACTACTAGTGATAATATTTATGAGCTTTAATTTATTTTCCTAAATATAAAAAATTTTCATTACAAATTATAGGAATTTGAAGGAGGGTTATTTTTCATGTGGATCATTGTGATTTAGTTAGTGCTAACCATTTGAATAATTTTCCTTTGATTTACACCTTTTACAAAGATTTGACAGATGAATTTTAGCTTTAGACCAATTCGGCAATTATATATTTTAATAGGCCCCTTGAATATGAAGAATACAAATTTAATTGTAAAATGCTTGATAACCTTAGCTCATAGAACATTAGTATTACAACGGATTATGAAGCCTTTTATATCCATTTTCATTTAGACAAATTTTTGGGCTAATGTAATTATAAATAATATGATATGCAATTTATGATGTCAGTGAGTATGGCATTACTAACAATTATTATTCACATATGCCATTTAATGACTCATTTATTTCAAAGTATGGTTGTGAAAGAAAATTGTGTTTTATTTTTATTAGTAATGGAAGGTTAATTTATCTTTTGTATACATCGGTTATGTAACACCCCTCCATTTTGGCTCTTTTATCAGCAGTGTTCTTTGTATGTGGTTTATGTTTATGCTTTGGCTTTGGAACTTGGTTACTTTTGATTGCTATATGTTAAGCGATGTAAACATTATAATTTGATGTGATGGTATTTTATTTTGATGTTATATTTATGGCATGTTTTTGATTAACTTAGAAGATATTTGATTTAACAATGTTGTATGATGTTGATCATATCATTGATGTTAGATGCATCAGTTAGTGATATTGTATTGGTGAAGGGGATGGGATTGTATCACTCGCTTGCGAGTGCCCTACAATTCTGATATTTCCTCTTCACAGTGTGTTTGATCATATTATATATCTATGCATGTTCAATGTACTCTTTGTTCACAGGTTGATAGGTACATGACATCAACTCCACCTGGTTCACAGGTTTGAGCATGTCTAGTGACCAATGGTAATCGATTGGGAGATAGTAGCTAGGTTTTCCATGCCAAGTCGTCACCCTAGTCATAGTGTGTCATCGGGTTGTTGTCGGGTTAGTTGTTTTAATTTGGTCTATTTCACCTTGAGTATTTATTTAATTTCATATTTGAAAGGTTTTTAAATGGTGGGTGTAGTTAAAATGATGTTTAAATGTATCTAGTTGCATTGTTGAAATGTTATTTATTTCTTTGATTAATTTGATTTAATTAATAAAATTAGATTTAATTTATTGTTTAACTAGGTTAATGGTGGTAAATTAAATAAAGTAGTTGTTTTGGCATTATTGTATATCAAGATTTAATTAAAATAAAAGTATAAATCATGTTTGGATATTTAAAGTTAAATTAAAATAAAAATAAAAATGTGTTTTAAATTTCACTTTTGAAATTATAGATAAAAATAAACTCTTTGCAACTTTAAAATGCTTTTGTTTTTAAATGAAAAAATTGAAAATGCATGAAATATGATTTATGAAAGAAAAAATTGTCTTAATTTTTAAAAAAATGGAAATATCTCCAAATTGTTCAATAAATTTAGTTGGTGGGGATATTTTAGGGGTTTGACCAATTTGGAAAAACTCTATTTTAGTAAATGAAATTTCATATAATTTTCAATTTTTAATTTGGGGAAAGGAGTTTTTGTTGTGGCTTTGCTTGGATTTGTGAAGGAGATTGAAATTCTTGCTTGAGATGAATTCAAAAGAGGAATTGAAAACACCATTTTGGATTTCTTCAAGCTTTGGAGGAAAAATCAAGTTCTTCTTTGTTTTTTTTTGTTTCATTTTGAAAATAATTTAAATCTTTGCTATGTTGTTTGGAGATCTTTGAAATGATGTTTAAATTCAATGGAAAATCCCTATCAATTGGTTCTATCATTTTAAACTTCTGTTGAAATTTGAAAATGAAATCAAACAAGAATTCAAACAATGGTTAAATAGAAATAAAACCAAAAGAAATGGGCATTTCAAATTGAGATTTAAACCCAACTGTTGCATTGCCAATTTGTTATTTTATTATAAAATTTTGTTGTGCATTTGCACAATTTGGCTAGAAATGGAGATTTTGGGTTTATGTATATATATTGTGCTTGCATATATTTATTTATTTCTTTTTTGGTAAATAAATCCTGTTATTTTTGCCAAAGTGAAGATTCTTTGTATTTTGTGGAGAGTTTATTATTATTATTATTTTTAAATGTAAATAAAATAGATTTTTATTTTTTTGTTGTGGTGGGGAGGCATGGGAGCCAGCCCCACCTTTGCCCAGCCCCAGGGGAGGTGAGCTGTGTGCATAGCACACAGGCCGTGACCCCAAAGGGAGGCGGGCTGTGTGCATAGTATATAGGCCGCACCCCCAAAGGCAGGCGGATTGTGTGCTTAGGACATAGGTCGCCGCCCATGAGGGAGGCATCCTGTGTGCTTAGCACAAAGGCCACCGCCCATGAGGGAGGCGTCCTATGTGCTTAGCACACATGCCATAGCCATTGGCTAGGGCCTGCGTGCCTATTTAGGGCTTCGGCCCTTTTGTTTTTAAAAATTTATTTTATTTATTTATTTATTTATATTAAATTTTATTATATATATATATATATGTTATAATAATATATATATTTGCTATTATAATATATAATATGTATATATTATATATATATACATATATAATATATTTTAAATTATGTAAATATTTTTTTTTATGATTTAAATATATATTATATATATATGAAATATACATATAATATGTATATGTTAAATAATAAGGCTTTAATTTTAATTAATTGGATGATAAAATTAATTTATATTTTTTTTAGTTATAGTTTTATTTATTTTTAAATAGGAATTCTTTTTAAAAAAATTATTGCATTATTATAGTTAAAATGGAAGTGTTATTTTAATAAATAATTTTTATTTATAGTTAAAATGGAGGTGTTATTTTAAATCATTATCCATGTTTGAGCAAGAAGAATTAAATTAATTGTTTAAATTCTTTCATGTCGACAATGGGATTAGATTTCTTTTAAGTGTGTGCCAATAATGTTAATAATTGAATTGACTTCATGCACTATGTTATTGTTTGGCTTGGATTTAGGAAATCCTAACATTAGGTTATTTAGATGCCTGAAATGTTGTTTAAATGATGTTTCATTCCTTTTGATGTTGGGCAATGGGGTTGTTTGTCTAGTAAGTCTTCCAGAGGAGTTCTCTAGGTTGGGATTTTTCATGTAGTGGTTTGATTTGTGAATCACCTTGGGAAATGTGTAGAGTTGTGTTTTGTTGTTGTACCAAGTTTTCATGAACGGGGATGGGTTGTGCCTCCTTGGAATTAGGAGAGGGTTATGTGGTTTTTCCTCCTTTGGATGGAGTTGGTTTTGTATTTTCATATTCCTCCAAGTGCTTGGAGTGGGTTTTGTTATATGTCGTCTCCTTGGGTTGGAGAGGTCATCTTTCTAGTTTATCCATTGGATTGTGGTGTTGTACTATGTGTGTTGTCGTTAGGAGAGTGGCTCTTTGTGGGGGTCTGGCACACAAAGGGGCACTAGGGTAACACACCTAGGGTTTAATCAAGTGATAATCTAAAAGAATTAATGGGGATCTTTCACAGTAATAAAGATAATGAATTCCTCTCTCTTGGAGCTTGTGTTTATTAAGGCTTGAGATGAGACGAGACACATAGTTTTCATGAGGATCTGGCGGCTGGTAGAGGCAAGCCAGGGTAACCCAAGATGGGGGTCCGGTAGCCTAGGAAGGTTGAGCTAGGGTGACTCATGGAAATTTATTTATGACACTCTTCCTACATCAGCAATCAGTCAGATATTGTGTGGTGTACAGATGATGTTCATGATCATTATTCTTTGGAAGCATTGTAACTTTGTGCTAAGTGATATTGTGGTTGTAGTTGTTTTATTTCAATTATGTTTTGCCTATGTCTAGAGGTAGATGGTCTTGTGTTGTATTCCTTGTTACTATCTCCTAGCACAAGGGGTGAGCCTTCGGGTATCACACGGTTGGGTGGAATGTGCACCTTAATCCGTTAGGTCATCTTCTTGTTCGTGTGGATGAGATTTCTAGTTGGAGAGCTCGTGGGTTCCAATTTCTTCCATGCTTAATTCATTTAGATGTTCTTGTATTTTATTACCCCTCATTTGTTATCGAGGTGGAAGTTGTAATATGTAATTATTCTTTTGGATTTACCTCATTCAAGGAATGAGAGTTGTAATCGTATTATAAATTATTATTATTTGGAATCAAGTGGTATCTCATATTCTTTGATGTAAATTGGCATGTATGGAATGTATGTGTTCTCAATTCTTTAGTAATTAAATGTTATGGTTTTATTTCTTGTTTCTTGTTTGGGTTTAAGTAACTCAGTCTCGTAACCTTAGGGGTTGTTGGCAATTGGTTAAGTGAACTTGCATGGTAATTGTTCTTATGTTCTTATTAAAAAAAAAATTAGTTCATTTATGTAGTAAATTGCAACTTCCCCTAGGGTTGCGTGGTGGGGCATTACAAGTTAAGTGTATGGAAATCGGGGACCAAAACAAAGTCCTAAATAGTTACTTTTTTCTTGAAATCAAGAAAATTGATGTTGGATGAGAAATTAAAGATAGTTATGCTCAAATTTTAAAGACATAATAAGAACAAGAATTGTTGTACTTTGAATCTAATTTATAAAGTACTCTTTTTTTTTTCAAATGGGGGAGATTAAGGGGTTCAAATAGAGGGAGCACATAAAGTGTTCATATTTTTGTCAAAAAATATATCATAGAATTTGATGTGCCACCCTAAATTATTTTATGCCTTATCTTTTTGCTAAATTTTTAATAAATATATGACTTTTTACTAATTTTTAAAATGGATACATCCTAAAAAATAAAAAATTGAAGATTCCCCTTCCACACCTCCCTAATTTTTGGAAACTAATCAATAACCATTTTTTAGAATGTGTATAAAATATAGTATAGTTTATAAAATAAAAATAATATCCATACATTGACCACACAAAAAATCCTTAGCCAAATGTGTCTAGACATGTGCTAGGCTAGGTCTAATAGCTCACATGTTATACGATTACTGATATAGACATATCTAGTCCTAAAGGTCATTCATATGCTACCTCCAAATAGCACACACTATAAGCCACTACCACACTGATCGAAAACATCAACTAGGTTAATAAACTAGCATAGTGACCCTTCTATCACTTCAAACATTTTGCTTGATGAAAATGAATTTTGGAAACTTTGGAATAAGAGAAACCATGTGTAGACATACTCTCCTTCCAAACTGTAGGATATAACTCGCATCCATGAATAAATACATATCAAAATATGTTACCAAATAATCTCACTAACTTGGTAACTTACCTCAAACAGTCCAAATCAAAATTCTTGATCACTTGGACATAAATATGAATAGATGTAGTATGATATTGCAGACATTCATCAACTAATTCCATCACTATATCTAGCTGTGCATGTAGATACATAACTCAAATGGTATAACAATATTATGCATTTTATAATCTTTTGAATGCCATTGCATCAATGACAAATTTGACTAGCATGATTGACAATCATTTGACATCAAGGATAATATTGCTATGACATCAATGACAACATATGTTCAACACCAATAATGATGAAATTTTCTTTCTTGGGTAATAGATGGGTTAGGTGTGGATAAATTCTTTGCAGATAGATTATGATGCTAATTATATTGTTATAAATATTTAAAGTTATGGGCTATTGAGACTACCCACAAGGTAATTTCTAAACCATAAAAAATCTTAACTATAATAATAAAAAGACACATCAAAATATAGGTATAAATTTATCTCCAAAGGTCCTCAATCCTATAAGGCCGAGAACATTATTCTTAGCTTTGAGAAGACTAGCTTATAAGGTTAAAAATTAAATTTATAAACATTACGAAAAAATATCTTATAAGACTGAGAACAAGAACTAATTTCATAAGAAAAAAATAGTCTGGAAGGACAAACACATTATACATAGCTTTAACATTTGGAGTACAAACCTAAACAATCATATTAGAAATGTACAAAGTATTTCCAAGGTTTGTAGACCTATACGGTCTCATGGAATTTGATCATAAATATCAACCTATATGGTTTCAATAAAACATGCAAATCTTTAGCTATGGTTATACCTATTTGGTCCCAGTATAATATGCAAAGCTTCAACTATAGTTTTACCTATACAATCCCAATATCATATATAGAGCTTAATATGCAAATATTAATACTATCATGCATATATTAAAATCTAAAGAGCATAATGTGAAATTTCTTTTACATGACAAAATACAAGACTTCATAGTCTTAGGACATTAGTCCCTCTTCAAAAATATACAAAGAAAAATAGTTTAAGGGTAAAACCCTTTGCAATATAAATTATGTAGTCTGAAACCATATATATTCTTTTGAAAGTTTGTAGAAGAAAAAAAACTCAAAGAACTCAGATATTTCTAGGTTATTTTCTTTTATTCTACCATAGTAACTTTTCTTAATCATCTTACCTTTTTTCTCCTTATTTTGTTATTCAAAGCTATTTTTGGACATTTTGAATCGTAATGACCTATTTTTCCACAATTGAAACGTTTGAAAGGAAACTTACCATTGTACTTTTTAGTACCATTCTTCATTCTCCTAACGAAGTTGGCCTCCACATCATGAATATCCTCTTGATCTAATTCCTTGATCTCCTCTAATTTTCCAGCCTTAAAAGTAGTCTAAACTTTTGCACCACTATTTTTACCAAATTCTCTCCTCTCAAAAGTTGTTAAAGAATAATAGAACTGATCTCTAGTATATTGATTTAAATTTAAAATTCCTCAAATTGATAGTAGAAACAATATGACCATAAGATTTAGGAAGTGTTATGAGAATTTTCTTTACCACTTCTAGTTCTTTGAGTTCTCCATCAAGACCTTTGATGGAGTTGACAACATCATCTACCCTTTGCATGTAACTTGTAACATTTTCATCTTCAAAAATCCATAGGTTCTCAAACAAGATCTTCAGATTCTATATCTTAGCTTCTTTGACCTTATCATCTCCTTCATAAATGCTTTCTAACTTTACCCAAATATATCTAGCAATTTTTAAACTCATCAATTTCACTCATTCAGAATCAGTAAGACCACTTAAGATAGCATACCTTGCTTTACCATTGCTTTCTTAGGCTTTGATCTCATCATTAGTTCTCAAACCATTTGTATGCATAGTATATCCATCTTTAACTAACTTTAAAACACCAAATCCCTGATAAACCAGGAAGCCTTCCATCCTTGTCTTCTAGAATGCATAGTTTGTTCCATCAAACATAGGAATCTCTTTCTTATGTGTCATCCCAAATCTACCTCAAGCGATTAAGCTCTCTTCCAAGGAACCTTGATCTAATATCAATTATGAATTCACAAGACAACTAGGGTGGGGGGCTGAAATATTTGTACCTTAAAACTTCAAAACCTTCATAAACATTCAAATCCATATGAATCCAATTAACCCTTAATCTTGCTAGAACATTTTAACATGAAAGAAAATCAAATCCACTAAATCAAATCAACACCATGCATAAAAGAACACTAGATTTATGTGGAAAACCCAAGATGGGAAAAAACATGGTGAGGATTAGCTCACCATATAAAGTAATATCAACACCTATTACAAAGGGCTCACTGCTAGAGGGTAGAATACCCAAAGAAAGAAAGGTTCGTTGCTAGAATAGAAAAGAAGATAGAGAAGAGTGTTGGAAAGATAAATCCATATCAAAGCAAGAGAAAGATCCACCACAACATCGCCAACTCCTTCGCAGTCTCTCTAATGAATTGTAGACACCTTCTTATCACTACATTCAATAATCTAACAAATGAAAGATCACACTGCACTTTAGAAATTCACACCATACAACTTTGTAATTCATATCACTCGCATCATCAACTTAATTCATATTTATATAATCTTTATTCTTGTTTTATAGGTTATCTTTGGAGCTTGACTCTTTTTTTGAGTCTTACATTGAGGAAAATAATTCATTAGTACAATAATTTTGAAAAGTAAGATATTTCTTTCCCATGATTTTGGGATTTTAATCAATCTAAACTACCTAAATATATATTTTTGGAGACATGATAATTTTCAATCTCTCAAAATGCAATAGATTTGCATCGAAATCTTTATTATAAAGAACCAAGAGCATTGAGTCATTCAACTTGACATTCTTAGGAATATG
>VDFB02087093.1:0-13362 GCA_007258455.2 Sequoia sempervirens | reverse complement strand
ATTTCTTCATCATGACATAAAAAATAGTTCCTATTTTAACTACTTACACTATTTTGAGTGCAAATAAAAAATGAATTGTCACTTTTGGTTTGCATAGAATAACAATGGGAATAGAAAATGAACCAACTAAATATGAAGAAAATCTTAAGTGGTTTAACATATGTGATGAAGCATATGGAGAATTATGTGTGTCTATATCTCTTGATTTACTCTTTCATATTGAATCTTTTAATACTCCAAATAAAATATTGAAAAATATAGAATCTCTTTTTGGCACAAAAGATTCTATGAATCATATGTTGGAGAATGAACTAATTAGTTTAAATCTAGGAAACTTCAACATAGTTCAAGATTTCTTCACCAAATTGAAATCACTAAGGCTACAACTACAACAACATGGAATTGATAAGAAAGATGAACAATTGATTCTAATTATTCTCTCAAAGCTAAGTTCTAAATATTAAGTTTTTTTTTCTACCTTCTATGCTACTAAGGATGCACTTGGGTCTCAATTCAAGATTTCATCTTTGGATAATTTTTCTACTTCTCTCACATGAGAGAAGGATAAGCTAATTTAGATGGGAACTCTTAAGTCTTCTAAGTCACATTCATTGGTTTTCAATCTTGGAACAAATGAACAAAGAGGACAAAGTAGTAATAAGGATAAGAAACACAAGAATAGAAAAGAGAAGAAGGATTGAAATTTAGCTACTCCAAAATTAAGCAATGAAACCTCATCTTCAAAAATTGACAAGCCTAAGAAAGAGAGGGTCATATGTGCCTATTGTAAGAAACCTAATCATGATGAGCACAAATTTTGAAGAAACAAGATGATTATTTGACACAAATTCTTGAGAAGAATAATCTAAGTGTTCTTGATTACATCAAATAGAGTTTAGAAGAGGGTTATCACAAGGAAAAATAAAAAAGTTAGGGGAAAGGAAAGGGAAAATCCCTTGTACTAGTTGTCCACCATCCACATGGGTTCTTGATTCAGGTGCTTCACACCATATGGATTTAGCTAAAGATGAACTTGAATCTATGGAGCCATGTTCTATGCCTTACATTTTGATGGGTGATGACACTCCACTCGAGATGTGTGGAAGAGGGTTTGTTGATATGGGGGATGGCACATTCTAGGATGTTCTTTGTGTGCCCTCATTATCAAATAATCTCCTATCGATCTACCAAATCACTCACATAGGTAAAAGAAAGAGAGTTGAGTTTACTCCAGATTTAGTGATGATTCATGAGATACAAAATCATTCTATAGTTGAAGTTGGGAGAGTAGATCATTAGTCTTGGCTTTATTTATTCTCTCACTTTGTTCTTGATCCTCCTTCAACTATTCTACTCACTCATTCAAATGATGTGAGTAATTTTTGGAATCAATGGTTTGGCCACTTGAACTACCACTATTTGCAATAGCTCATCAAATAGGAGTTGGCTACAAGATTTCCTATAGTTCACTTTTTTAAATATTTTTTTCATGGTTACATTATTCGAAAGAATCCAAAAGATATGTTTAACAAAGGAAAATATTGGAGAATCTCACATCTTTTGGAATTGGTACACATTGATTTGGTAGGGCCATTTCTACATCCATATTTTAGTAGAGCCCAATGTTTTGAAATTCATTGATGATTTCTCTAGGTACACCATTTTGTACTTTCTCAAACAAAAGTTTGAAGTTTTCAATTCATTCTTAGAGTATAAGCCTTTTGTAGAGAAACAAACTAAAAAATATATCAAAGTTCTATGTATAGATAATGGGGGAAATATTTCAACCATAGGTTTGTGCAGTATTTTGCTTTAGAGGGTATTGATTTGAAACATAAATTCCACTACAGTTGTTAGCAAAATGGAGTTGTAGAATGGAATAATCTATCCTTGAAGAGATGGCTAATTGTATGATTCACTACAAGTCTTTGACACCACCCTTCTAGGAAGAAGCCATTAACTATGCATGTTACACTAGAACCACATTCTCCATTAAGCTATGAAGGGGGTAACACCCTTTTAGGCTTGGACTTGTTGGAAACTATTAGTTAAGAACTTTCGAGTGTTTGGATTTAATGCACGAGATCACATTTAAGTAGTGAAAGATAAGGTTATGGATCCATAGAGCAAGACTTGCATATTTTTTGGTTACCGAGATGATGTCAAAGGCTATAGGATTCTTCATCCTACCACACATGATTTTTTCATTGAGAGGAGTGTTTAGTTTGAGGAGAGTTCTTCCAGTCCTTCTCTTGACACTTCTCCTACCACCATCAGTTTGGAGTCCTTGTATCATGATGATAGTTCTTCATAGGTTCATAATAATTCAGATCATGATGAGGAGTCTTCTTCGTCCACCTTAGATGATGATAGTGATCATAAGAATACACCTAGTTCATCTTCAAAGGATGATGATTCTCCTCTAGATTCTCCTCCTTATCTAGTTGTAGGGCCTCTTTCAACTCAACAAAATTTAGAGTCAATAGGTTATTGGGTAGGGGATCCTTTAGATCATAGGAGAAAATGATCAGAGTTTCAAGATGCTTGACATGTCTTCCTTGCTTTAGCTTCCAATCCACAGACTTTTTGGGAAGGTTCTAGTGTCCTAGAGTGGGATGCAACCATATAGGAAGAGTTTAGTTCCTTGGAGTGGAACCATACTTGGAATCTTGTCCCACTTACTAAGGGAATAAAACTTTTTCAATGCAAGTGGGTATATCAAAAAAAATATGCAACTAATGGGTTAGTTGACAAGCATAAGGCTCGCTTGGTTACCAAAGGATTTTCCAAAGTTATAGGGATTGACTACTATGAGACTTTACATGAGTCAGCAAAATGAATTTCATCCAAATTGTTATTGCTATAGCTACAACACATATATAGGATGTTCATTATATGGATGTGAATAGTTCTTTTCTTCACAGTGATCTTCAGGAGGAGATATACTTGGAGCAACCGTAGGGGTTCATTCAGGACCCTTCACTTGTGTGTCTTCTTTAGAAGTCTCTTTATTGCCTTAAAAAGTCCCCTGGGGCTTGGTATGCCAATATGGACTCCTTATGAAATTGGGGTTCAATCGAGGCCATTATGATCCTAATATCTATATTTTGCAAGAGGATGATATTCAAACCTTCTTGGTGTTGCAAGTTTGTCATTGATGATGTTGTTTGGTAACATGAGCATGGAAGGTACATATCAATGTAATGCATTGTTGTCATTTATGTCAAAATTATTGTAGATAATTTTGATTTTTTCTAATAGGTTTTTGAGTTGTTGATGAAGACATTCTTTCCAGTTGATTTAGTCTGGAAATATCAATTATATGGTAAATTGGCTAAGTGTCAAATATGCCAATTCAGCGTAATTGGGCATTGGATTTTTGGGTCTGCACCACTCCAAAAATGAAGTTTTTTCTTTGTGCTTCTAACATCATTTTTCTAGATGTTATATGTATCTAATTCCAAGAGTTCATCATGTTTGGACAATTAGACTGAGAGATATGAATAACAAAGTTTAGCCTAGAAATTCACAGTTACTTTCTCTCTAGTATAGTTGTGTGGGAGATTCCACACTTCTTCATGGATGATTTTTTTATTTTTTGCTTTTGAGGATAAGTTTCCTTATGGTAGTAGAGCATGGATTCTAGATGGAATCAAGTTTTGAGGTCCATGTGTCAAGATGTGGATGCACAATTGAAGGTTTTTCCTTTTAGGTCTTATACCGAGCCGACCTAATGCATTTGAAGGTATGTGAAGGTTAAGTAAGTATTGGTATCTTATGTGGGATATGTCATAGGTTGATGCCAACCTATTTTAAAGTTTTTTTAGTTTTGAATTTTGGCATTTTGTGTGGATGATTTTTTTTGGAGCCGACAAGGTATATTGTGATTATTACATCTAATTAGGCTAGCCTAATTGATGTTATGTTTGATGCAAATATATAAATTAGATTTTTTGTTTTGTTTTGAAGAAATGTAATGGATATGTGATGATATGATGAAAATTTGATTAGAGAAATGTGAAGTTAAGTTTTGAATGTTAAGTTGAAGATCAAAATTATGGGAATGAAGAGAGAGGTAGAGTGTTGAATCAAAATATAATAAAGATTATTTTTATGCTTCAATGGAATTGTAATTCATGCATATGTAAGATGCTATTGTAATAGTGAAAAATAGGTCATGAGCCACCATATCTCTTCTATATTTTTATTTGTAGACAATGATTCCACTTTGATAGTAAGTCCACCTACAATGAGCACTTTTTTAAATATACTATAACCAGTTATAATATATTGTGAGCTAACCCTCACCATGGTTTTTACCATTTTGTGTTTTCCACATAAGTATGCCAGTGTTCATGTGTTATGTGATGTTGTGGATGTTTCATAATTTTTTTCTTACTATAGTTGAATATTCATTAGTTATTGGATGTTTAATGTTTGAATCATTTAAGATAATATTGATTCACCCCCTCTCTCAGTATTTTGGGTGTTCAAAAATTGGTATTAGAGCTTGGTTCCTTGGAAAGATCTTGGAGGCTGAACACATGGCTGATAAGAAATTTCCTATTCCTCTGAAAGAGATTCTGATAGTTGTATTTATAGAAGAAGACTGCATGCTTGAAAAAGATGGCAAACTCAAAGTTGCTCTTGAAGATCTAAAAGAAAATATCAAAGAACCAAATGAATTCATTAGAAAATTGAGAGAGAAAATAAAGAAGTTTAGAGAAATACATAAGGAAGTCAGTGAGAAGTTAAAATAAGCAAATGAAACTATCACTAGAATGAAAGTGCAAGTTGAAGAAAGGAAAAGAATTGAGGAATGTCTAAATGCAATGATGAAAATAAAATCTGATGAATGCATAAGGCTTGAACAAGAAGTGGTAAACCTAAGATCAGATCTAGAGAAAGCAAGGAGTCATGAAGAAAAATTCAAGATGATTTCTAAAAAGGTTGATGAAATGATTACAAATTAAAAAGAATCTAAAAAAAGGTGGTTTAGGATTTGAAAAAGGTGAAATCTCAAAATTATATTAGATGCCTAATGCAGAAGAGAAGATCAATGAACTAAAGAAGGCTGAAGACAAGAAGAACAATGCTAAGATCTAAAATCAAAGGAATAAAGTTAGAAGACCACTAGTCAGACAATCAAATGCACAAAGGTACCCATCCTTCAATGGTTTTTTATATTATTACAATAAATTTGGACATAAGGGAATAGAATGTAGAAGCAAAATGAATTAGAATGTTCCATCCTTTTCTAGTCAATGTTTTGCATGTAAGAGATTTGGACATAGAGCCAATAAATGTAGAAGTCAAATGATGAATAGCTACACTAATAATAGAATGATCCAATCTTTCAATGGTTACTATTATACATGCAATGGGTTTTAACACAAAGCTAATTAATGTAGATCAAGAATGAATGTAAGGAATACTATTTAAAAGAATGTTGTATGCTAAAATTGCAATAGACTTGGACATATTTCCAAGTTTTGTAGAAGCAAAAATACAAGAAAGGATAATCTAGTAAAGAATAATGAACTTGTGAAAAAGATTGATCTTGAAGAGATAAAGAAGGAGATGAATAAGATTTGGAAAAAGAAGGAAGAAATAGAAGACAGGGAAGCATCTATACCATCCTTTGGTATAGATGTTTCTTCTAGAAACTAAGCTAAATACTTTGGCTTAGGGGTAGCTTTAATTGAAATAGTTTGTCCCCCTTGAAAGAAGAGGTGCTAATGCTACAACACAAAGATATGTGATATAGATCAATATGCTTGATCTGTTGGTGAAGATTATGGAAGAAAATGTGATGATGTAGAAATTTGTAGAGCTTCAAAAGTTGTCTATATTTAAAAATAAAGTGTTTCTAGCTTTATGGGTTGAAGAACTCAATGCAAAATCAGGTCAAATCAAAAGGTTCTAAGTCATTTCACTAAGGAAAATTCATTTCACAAAAGCATTCAAGAAGGAGCAGAACAATGCAAATAGAATTCAAAGTGTTCATGGGAACTTATATTTTAGTACATCAAAACCCTAGTTTAAAAATAAAAGAAAAAGGTATTTACAAACCTTTTTACCATAATTTTTGATGTAGGAGCATCCAGGGTGTAAGAGCAATCTTGCATCACCCAAAAAAAAATGTTGTTTCCTTTCAATAAGGGCTTAATTTGGTAGGGTTACTATTTTAGTAAGTTTGCATTGATGCACAATTGGACACAAAATATTACACAAACCTCCAAAATGGTAAATTGAAGCCAATGGTAAAGAGATCACTTCAATACCATTTGTCATTTGAGAGATATTAAAATTTTAAGTTTTGAAAATCCTAGTAAAATCTTCAGGGTCAATTTTGAGGCACTTAGAGGCTCCAGATGGGCCTAAAAATTGGTGGAAAAAGAAAGTAGCTAGCCATTAGGCCCCACTTTCTGGCACATGATTTCTTGAGAACTTTCCAAAAAGGTATTATAATTGAAAATCCGATGGTCGAATCATAAGTTATGACCCTGCAAAGTTGTAATACCAAAATTAATAAAATTTCAAAATATCTTCCTAAGGAAGTTACACTTTCCAGAAGATTCTAGGGTGGTTACACCTTCCAAATAAAGGATGTAAAAAGGGGACTATAGAGGGGAAGTGAGAGAAGAGTAGATGGTGGCTCTGATTTGCAGATTTGTAGATTTATGTAATCAAAAGCCCATGTGATGGAAAATATAATGTTGTAATTTCATTTTCATTTCAGTGATAATAGAAAATATTTTATTTCTTCTTGCATTTGTTTGTGCCATTATCTATTGTTTTTGTGAGTTTTAGATTGTATGGGGAGTACCCTTCATCAAGTGGTACCAAAGCAGCGGGTTTTCCTGAGTGTGTAAATAGATTGTTGAACGCGAGGTAGTTTGCACCAGGACTTGTGGTTGTGGTTCTATGAGAAAATATGCCTCCACAAAGAAACTGTGGTGGGGAGAAATGTTGAAGGTGGCAAGAAGAGCATTTTAAGAGCCCTCGAGACAGGTTCAAAAGCAACGTAAGAGGAGCTGGCGTGGGGAACTAATAATCAGAAGAAAGAGGTGAAAGTGGAGTTAAAGGCTAAATCACGAACCATTTGAAGGCTTATGATGGATCCGAAATTGGTGATTAAAGACCATTTCGTCGTCGGGGTTTTCAGGCCAGAAACCATCGGAAAGGCCCGTCGGTGGATAATGAAATGGAAGAATTACAAGGTATGAAATAAAGACGAATAAAGGGTCCATTCAAAACCGGTAAAAATCATCTCTCGTCGGTAAAAGTCAGTTAAACCGAAAAGGCATCGGTCGTCGTCCGGAAAATTTGAAAAAATAGTTCATTCTTGGGGACTATGAGCTAGAATTGTTGAAGAAGATGCAAGGGTTCAAACAAGTAGGAAAATTTGTTAAGGAGTACATAAAATAATTCTATCGAGTGCTGATCAGAACAGGTCATTCTGAGGCCAAGAAGGAGAAAGTTGCCCGTTACATAAATGGGTTGAATCCAAGCATTCAAGAAGAGCTAAGTCTGGTAAGAATGTATACCATTGAAGATGAATATCAGTTTTCTTTGAAGGTAGAAGAGAAGTTGAATAGGAGTTTTGAAAGTAAGCAAAGAGGTGGAGGTCGTGGTGGAAGGACTAGTGGACGGTCATATGGAGGTCAAAATGAAGACCAAAAGAAGGGTGAAGGATCTAGTAGCAGCCATAACTAGAAAGGAGATAACACCTATCATGCTTGTGATCAAAATAATGGAGACCAAAGAGGAAGAAGAAGATCTGGATGACGACTAGGGAGAGGAGGCTTTCATGGAACCTATTTCCAATGTGGAGAAGAAGGGAATAGGGCATATGAGTGTCCTCAACATCAAGGAAGGACAAATAGAATATTTGAGGGTAATGCACGAGTTGCACATGTAGATGAGGACGTTGAGTCTTCACATTCTGAAGATGTAGAAATAGGAGATGTTCTTGTTTCTAGAAGAGCCTTGTTGAATGAGGAGAAATAGCCAACTCAAAGGAAGAATTTGTTTTGCACTAGATGTAAGTGTAAAGGTAAAGTTTTCAATGTTATTATTGATGGAGGTAGTATTGATAACCTTGTTTTAGAAGAGATGGTTAGTAAGTTGCAGTAGGAGAGAAGAAGGTATCCAAATCCATACCAGATTGCTTGGTTGCAAAAGGACCATAAAGCTTTGGTAAATGAACAATGTATGGTAAAGTTCAAGATTGGAAATTACCATGATGAGGTATTGTGTGATATTATGCCTATGGATGTTTGTCATATGTTGTTAGGTAGACCATGGTAGTTTGATCGGCGAGTAGTACATGATGGACATGCCAACACATTCTTTGACAAAGGATGGAGTTTGTCATAAGTTGAAGCTCTTGAAAGAGGCAGAGGAAAAGGTATGCAATAATGCAAGAATTTGTTTGGTTGATGGAAGAAAGTTCCAAGAAGGTATGAAGCATGAGCATATGTGTTTTGCATTGATCCCTAGAGTT
This sequence comes from Sequoia sempervirens, assembly GCA_007258455.2. NCBI lineage: Eukaryota > Viridiplantae > Streptophyta > Pinopsida > Cupressales > Cupressaceae > Sequoia > Sequoia sempervirens. The sequence continues at coordinate 4,853 of VDFB02087093.1, read as the reverse complement.
GATAAAGAAGATACTATTGAGGTACTTGTAGAGGTTTCAGATTTGTTGAATGAGTTTCAAGCTATTATTTTTGATAATGTACCTGAAGGTTTTCCTCTGATAAGAAAGATTAGTCATCAGATGGACCTGATTCCTAGAGCTAGTTTGTCAAATAAGGCAGCTCATCATATGACTCCAGCAGAGAGCGAAGAGTTGAACAAAGAAGTGCAAGAGTTGTTGAGGAAGGGATTCATTTGAGAAAGTTTGAGTCCATGTGATGTACCTACAGTACTAGCACCAAACAAGGATGGGGAATGGCAGATGTGTATAGATTCTAGAGCCATCAACAAGATCACCATCAAGTACATATTTCCCTTCCCAAGGATGGATGACATTATGGATTGTTTGAGTGGAGCTGAGTACTTCACGAAGATAGATTTGAAGAGAGGATATCACCAGATTCATATTAGAGAAGGAGATGAATGGAAGACAACCTTTAAAACCAAGGAGGGGCTTGCTTGTATGGAAGGTGGTTAGTCATGCCTTTTGGACTAACCAATGCACGAGAGAACACATTTATCACGTATGAATGAGGTAATAAAATAATAATTTTGGAAAATATATTATTGTTTATTTGAGGATGATATTCTAATTTTTAGTAAGACATTGGAAGAGAACGTGCATATCTGAAGGAAGAGTTTTTTGAGAAACTAAGGGGAGGAGAGAAGCTATTGATTAATTTTGAGAGAAATATAGTTTTTTGTAAAAAGGGGTTGGTGTATTTAAGGTTTGTCTCAATAAAGAAAGGATTCATAGAATTGGATCGAGAGAAAGGTGAGAGCTATCATTAAATAGCCAACCCCAAGAGTGTTATAGAGCTAAGATAATTTCATGATCTATTAAGATTTTATAGAAAGTTTATTAAGAGTTTGTTAGTATTTGTGCACCTCTAACTAAAGTGAGAGGGAGCCAGAAATAGTTTAAGTGGATTCTGAGGGAATTGGCAAAAATTTGATATGTTGAAGAAGAAGTTATAGGTAACCTATTTTGGAACTTCGGTTCAATAAGATTTGGTGGAGATAATGATGCTAGTGGCTTTCTGGAGGGTTGTTTTGAGTCAAAGGAAGGTAAAGCCTATTACTATTTTTGGTAGTTAAATGATGCTAAGAAGAAATAATGTCTATGATCAGCGTTCTATGCTATAGATTCGAGGCTTTGAAGAAATGGAGACACTAATATTTTTTTTCCAAAAGAATTTGCTTTTATATACTAATCCACTTTGCGGTATCTCAATATCAAGGAAATTTGAATCTAAAGGCACTTAAAATGGGTTAACACTTGGAGTGTACTATTTTTTTAAGCATACACAAAGAGTGGAAGATCAAGAAAGCGAGTTGCAGTGCCTTAAGTAGAAGGAAAAATTTGTTGATAGAGATGAATATAGAGGTTATTGGGTTCAACGAATTCAAGAGTTTGTATCCTGAAGATCCATACTTTGTAGAAGCTTGGAAGGCTTGTTTGGAACCTATTACATTGGATAGGATAAGATGGTTGGATTTTTTAATCCAAGATGGAATGTTGTTTAGCGGTGTAAGTGGAAGAATGGGATAAACAATCTAAACATGCTTCTACACTTCTAAATAGGACATTGCATCTAAGATTTAAAGAATTTAAACTAATTTAAACTAAAAAGCTTTAGAAATCTATCCTATTGCTCTCTATCTCTAAAGGATCTCTCTAATTTACTTTGCTCTCACATTTAGAAGCTAATTAAACTATTGAAATGACATTTAGAGAATGAGAAATGAACTAATTCTATTCCTATGTGATTAAATATGCAAATCTATTGTAATGGCAGCCATGACTACAAATGTTGGATGCTTGATTGCTGCTTGATGGATGCTGGATGAATGCTTGAATGCTTGGATGCTTGGATGCTTGAATGCTTGGGAAACCTGCAAAGTAAGATTACACCAATTGGGATCCATTTCCTGTAGCCAAAGAGCTGTATTTATAGCTTTCACGACAACACATTTGCACAGGGATACGGGATAAGGGGCTGTGATTGAATCTGGAGAATTGAAAGGCATGGGATGAGAAGATGGAGCTGATCATGGAGGATTGTTCCTCCCCATGAAAACACGAGGCAAGAAGAGAGGGAGGATTGATGGAAGAAGATTGAGAGGACTTCCTGCAAGTTTGTCCCTGAAGCTCTTCCCGTGAATGGAAGTTGCATTAATTAGATTTAAAAAATCTAATTTTATTGGTGAGTGAATAGTGTAAATGATTTATGCATAAATTAAATAATTTAAATTTATTTAAATTTAGCAAAAAAGAGGATTGAATAATTTAATAAATCAAACTATAGGGTTTGTTTATTAAATTAAAATAAAGGAAAATGATAATTAAATAAAAGATTTTAGAATATCTTTATTTAATTAAGAAGAAATGTGATTGAGGTAATTAAATAACACAAATTATTCAAGCTGTGTATTTAATTTAAGATAAAATTAATAGATAAAGTATAGAAGAAATATTAATGATAATAATTAAATAAAACAAAGTATTTAATTTTGTTTATTTAATTAAGAGAGAAAATAATATGATAAAATAATAATTAATTAAAGAAAACAAAGTTTTTAATTTTGTTTATTTAATTAAGAGAGAAGTAATATGATAAAAATGATAATTAATTAAATAAAACAAAGTTTTTAATTTTGTTTATTTAATTAAGAGAGAAGTAATATGATAAAGTAGAAGAATTGATAATGAACTTAATATAAATAAATATTTCTATTTATTTACTAAGTAGATGAATTTAAGATTAATTAATCAAATAAGTCGTACTTAATTAATTAGATTCTCCAGACCATTTTTAGGTGTCTACAAGCGGAAGCCAATTATGCATTCCAAGGAGTTCTATGAGAGAGAATCTAATCAAGGAGAAGCATAGTGGAGGATTGGCTAGGAATTTTAGTTGAGATAAGACCATTGCTCTTGTTAGTGAGAATTATTACTGGCCATAGTTACAATACGATGTGAAGAAGTTTGTACAAAGTCACAAAGTATGTCAGATGGCAAAAGGAACAGGTTAGAATCTAGATTGTATCAGCCATTACCTATACCTAAGAGGCCATGTGAGGACATTAGTATGGATTTTTTCCTTGGATTATTGAGGAAAAAAAGAGGGAATGATTCCATATTTGTGGTGGTCGATAGATTTTCAAAGATGGCACATTTCATTCTGTTTCATAAGACCAGTGATGTTCATATTGCAAAGTTGTTTTTCAGTGAGATGGTGAGACTATATGGTCTACTGAAGAGTATAGTTTTAGACAGAGATACCAAATTTGTTGGTTATTTCTGGAGAACATTATGGAAGAAATTGAAGACAAATCTGAAGTTCAGTTTTGCTCACCATCCACAGACTGATGGACAAATAGAGGTGGTCAATAGGAGTTTGGGTAACTTGCTAAGATGCTTAGTAGGAGAGCAACCAAAAGGATGGGATTTGATTTTACCACAGGTGGAATTTGCTTATAACAATTTTGTGAACAGGAGCACTAGTAAATCACCATTCCAGATTGTATATGGGAGTAGTCTATGGAATGCTTCTGAACTAAGAAATATGGATAAAGGAGAGAAGAGTAGTGTTAAGGCTGAATAGTTTGTTGAGCACCTAAAGAATTTGCATGACGAGGTGAAGAAGCATATCAATAAGATGAACTCTTAGTATAAGGCTAAGGAAAATTAGAAAAGGAGGTATAAGGAGTTCTAGGTAGGAGATGAATTCATGGTTCATTTGCAAAAGGAAAGGTATCTAGTTGGTACATACAACAAGTTGAAGATGAAGAAGTTTGGACCATGCAAGATCCTGAAGAAGCATGATGCATGAAATGCATATGAGGTAGAGTTTCCTAATGGAATTCATATTTCACCTATGTTTAACATCTCAGATTTAACAAAATATCATGAGGGAGGAATTGATGAAGAAATAATAGAGGCACAATGGAAAATTCTAGCACCTACTTTAGAAAAGGAGGAGATAGAAGACATTTTGGATAGTCGCGTGGGAAGAAGCTCAAGAAACAGGAAATATACAAAGTACTTGGTGAAATGGAGAGGAAGGCCCATTGAAGATTCATCATGGTTATCTGAGTCTGAGGTTAACTATCTTGGTTTCCCTCTAACTCCTGAGAAGTGATAGGGTCACTTTTCAAATTACCCTGGGTGTCTAATGCAAGCACATCTAGGGTGTAAGAGCAATCTTGCATCACCCAAAAAAAAATGTTGTATCTTTTCAATAAGGGCTTAATTTGGTGGGGTTACTATTTTAGTAAGTTTGCATTTATGCACAGTTGGACACAAAATCTTACACAAACCTCCAAAATCGTAAATTGAAGCCAATGGCAAAGAAATCACTTCAATACCATTTGTCATTTGAGAGATTAAAATTTTAATTTTTGAAAATCCTAGTAAAATATTTGAGGCCAATTTTGACGCATTTATAGGCTTCGTATGGGCCTAAAAATTGCTGGAAAACAAAAGTATCTAGCCTTTAGGCCCCACTTTCTAGCATATGACTTTCTCGAGACCTTTTTGAAAAGGTATTATAATTGAAAATACGACGGTTGGATCAAAAGTTATGACCCTGCGAAGTTGTAATACCAAAATTAATAAAATTTTAAAATATCTTCTTGATGAAGTTACACTTTCCAGAAGATTCTAGGGTAGTTACACCTTCCAAATAAAGGATGTAAAGGGGGAATACAGAGGGGAAGTGAGAGAAGAGTAGATGATGGCTCTAATTTGTAGATTTGTAGATTTATGTAAACATAAAGCCCATGTGATGGCAAATATAATTTTGTAGTTTC
>VDFB02087092.1:0-11711 GCA_007258455.2 Sequoia sempervirens | reverse complement strand
AGATAACATCAAATGAAACAACATCAAATGAGATAACATTCATATTGATAACAAGGTACAAGCATCATTAATTCATCTCTAGAATTCTCGTTACATTCAAATTTACCCTAGGGTGATCCCACAATAGTGGTTTACAATTTTTGGCCAAACTAGACATTGAAATAATTTTTTTAACTAAATCTTCACTTTCGGGCATCTATAGTGGCTAAACCGTGAAGAATTCGAAGATGATGCAAACTAGAGTTTCTTGACATTTTTTTTTTGTAGATTCTAAATATATTTTTTTCAAATTTTTTGGAATTAGATTGCACTTCTTTTTCCATCTCCCTCGAAAAATAGTTTTTTTTTAGAAAACAACATTTTTAAAAAGTGGTGCTCACCGTATAAGACAACTTTTGTTCTATGAAGGATAAAATTATAATTATTTTGAATTTAGATTTGTAACTCCAATATCTAGTGCTTCCGCTTGGTTAGATAGTTTTTTATTGATTTTTTTTTCTTTAATCAAGTTTCAAAGTCAAACCAATTACAATTCAGACATAGCGCGACCGTATAACGCGTAACTTTTTTTGTATATATCAAATTTCAATTTATTTATTTTTGTTGGATCAAGGAATTCAATATCTGGTGCACTCATTTTTATTTTTTTTGAGAATATACTATTTTTCTACATGTGCAGGATAAAGAGCTTGAATTTTGGTGAAAAACTTATATTCACAAGAAATAAAAAATAAATATAATAATCAAATTAAATTTAATTAAAATTATACTTTTTTGGAAGCTTATAATAAGGAGTACATACTTAAAAAAAATAAAAAATTAAATGAATTCATTCAATCCCCCAAAGGTAAATCAAAAGTGGTTTTTTATCAGCATTTTGACGGGTGTAAAGGAGACTTTGCTATAAGTATGGTTTAAAACTAGTGGGGTTCTATCCAAGGGGGCTTGGTCTAAGGTGGTTTGATCAAACCCTCTTCAATTTGAATCATTTAAATGAAACTTTTCAAGGCTTAAATAATTATATTTTCTAAAAATATATGATTTCAGCAAAAATCAGGATCTCCTAGAAAGTGTAAACCACTATTGTGGAAGCACCCCCTATGTAGTATTAGTAAATAGTAACTTCAAAATTTGGGGTGTAACATTCAGAGTGCTGTTGCTAATTCAAGTAAGCTGGCCCTTCAACCATTTGATGCATCACCATGTTGAATAGAAGAAAGACGAATGAAAAATATCACCAAGGTGATCTCTTGGGGTAAGAATTTGTTGAAGGGATGCCTCAAGCTATTGTTGTTGTGATATATTGGAGGGCATGAAAAAAATTGGTATTTGTCGTTGGAAAGCAAGGAGATCGAAGTAGCGTTGGAAAGAACTTAAGCTATTTCCCGCACAGTGCTTCAAGGAGAAATTTTTTGCTTGAACATACTCTCAAGCCATTGATCCTTTCGAGGGTGGAGAGTCAAAGTTGGTGTCAAAGTTTTGCCTCAAGCGATTGCCAACATGACACCTTGGAAGGCATGAACTCTAAGTGATATGGATAAAGAAGAGTTATTGCCCAAGAAAGACCTCTTGGGGAGTTCTGGATTGTAGATTTGGATTCCTCTCTAAAAACTATGCAATTTCAAAAAATCTACACCTAATTTCAAGTTTGTATGAGAAAATTATGGCTCCCAAATGTTTTTGTATGAGATGCTTGTGTCTATTGGTGCCTAGGTGACATGTTCAAGGATGGGGAAACCTCACCATGGAAAAATTTGGATGCCAAGGGAGACCCTAGACCATCAACATAATGATATCTCATGGTTCTGGGAAAGTTAGACAAGAAGGTGTTGCTTAAAGTGACTTAGAAGAGGAATTTTCAAGGTTTTTCCACAGCGATACCTCAAGTAACTTGCAAGAATTTTCTGAGTCCTAAATACCACAAGAGCTTAATGAATTTTCTCAATTTTTTGAGGACATGAACCATTCTACCATGGGATGCTCCAGATCACTTTTTTGTGAGAGTTTGGTAGTAAAATATGGTTGAATGTGTATCTATTGGTTACAAATAGATGGTCTTCAAGGCTTTTTGAGGACATGAACTATGCTGACTTGAGAAGCTCTGGATCACAGTTTTGTGAGAGCTTTGTGTGGGAACATGGTTGATACAAATAATCTTCTTGGTTTTGGAAATAGTGGTTCTGCTTTTTCTTTTGGGGGCACTTAGCAATTGGAGTTCTTTGATTGTGTTTAGGCCATTTGCAATCCTCAGATTTTAGGAGATGTATGTTTGATCATGATGCCATGACAAGCTCTTGACCGCATAGTGGGAATTTTGGCATGAGATGGTTGTGGTTGAGAATCTATCACAAGTTTATCATGATGTCATGGGTAGCTATAGATTACTTTCAATGGGAGTCTTGACAATGATGTGTTATTGTGCTATGGCGGACTCTAGATCTGCAGTGTTGTGTTCGCATGCTATGATTACTTTTGAGCAGATTTGTCAATTAGAGACAAATGATCTTCCGATGTGAAGATTCAAATCGTGGGGAGCCGCATGGAGTTCTCGGAGTCTACATTTTCCCATATATGCATTGGAAGCATTGGTTATGATTTGGAGATAATCTTTTAGTTGATTACAATAATCATTTTTCCATGGAGAGACACTCTTACTGTTTCAATGTTACAGTTGGAGTTTTGGTCAATGCATGAGATGATTGGTAGTGTACCTAGTTTTGCTAGACAAATGGGTGAGGCTAGAGATCTCTTGGGTGTTTAGAGGTCAAGTGTTGGAATGGTGAGTCTCTTAATGATATTGCAATAGAAAGACTAAGGAACCTACACCTGTAGTTCGACATGAGTTCAATATACCAAGAGGAAAATGGTCCAATAGGTATTGCCCACTTGCTTTTCAAATGTATTTTGATTTTCCTTTTCCTTTCATGAGAATGGGTTTTGAACTATGGAAATGTTTTCTTTGGCATAGTTTTGCCTTGAGCTATGGAGTTAGTTCTACAGATGAGGTTGAGAAGTACAAGGAATGGTTAGCTATTATGGGCTTGTAATATTCCCCCTTAATTTTTTTCGGACATTATCAGCACAAATCACCACTGTTAGCGTTAGCTCCAAATATAAATCAGCTTGGAAAGTAACCCTTCACCTTTTGATCACCAAGATCTCGATGAGGGTGAGGTGAGAGCATACGGTGCCGAGGTGAGAGCATACGGTGCCGAGGATCGTTAGCAGCTGGAAATGAAAATATAAATAGCAGGCAGCTAGCTGACCATCCAAAGTAAATAATGGAAATACAAGTAGGCGAATGATCGACCATATAGCTTGACCACTTATTTAGCAGGAGCAAACTATTACAAATTATAAGGCGGCAAGCCAGCCATGAATCCGCTTTGCCACTTATTCAGTAGGGGGAATTTAAACAAAGTGCTGAAAGTAAAATATAAACTCAACCACTTCTTCAGTGGGAGTAATTACAAAATATTTAAATGCAGATTTATAATAGTAGCTATTAGTACTATGTTGTACCCCAAATTAAAAATTTTGCTCCACTTAGGCATTTTGAAAAAATGGTCAAAGTCTTGTGTAAAAACTATCTAAAAGGCCGAAAAATGGATTTTGCATGTCATGCATGAGGGTCAAAAACTCAAAATTTTCAAAATCAGAGAATTTGGGTCTGCTCAGAGTGACCTAGTCCACAAAACCTAGATCTCAATTTTTCGGCTCTAAATTTTAGGAAATTTTCTAAAAATAGAAAGTTTCTAAAAATAGACTTTTTTCTAGGTTTCTTCTCAAATCGATGCCAGCAAAATGTTCTAAAAATAGAAAGTCTTACTCCAGGGGTTCAAACTAATTTTGATTGGCTTAAAATACTTTCTCATCAGGTTGGTCCAATCAAAATTGTTAGAAGATCAATTTTGCCCTAGTGGGTCTATTTTGCTTTTTTAGAAGCTTTTTCAGGAGCTCCGAGGTTATTAATGGAGGTTGTTCCCCTGACAGGGGTCAAATTCAAAGTCTCAAGCATTGCAAAAATCAAGAAATGATAGAAGATGATCAAAGAACGTAGAATGAAGAATGGAGGGATGCTGTGAATTCATGAAAATTGCAAAATTTTGACCAAGTCTAGAGAGTCCAGGTACCCCAGTCTAGTCAAGGCGCCTGGGATTCTTTGCCTTAGCCATTTTTTATGTCTCTGGTAGTCAAAACAACAATGAGCACAAGGAATGAAGGGAAAAGTTGAGATTTGCGAATAAAAAACTAATTCTGGTGATCATAGGCACCCCAGGCACCAGTTGATGGAGTTAGGGTTTGTGCTCCCAAACAATGTTGCTAAGAATTCAGCAGGCTCTACAGTGAATCCATCAGCACGGTCATCGTGTAACATCCCGCTACGCAACCCCGAAGGGTAAGAGCCAAAAGAGGACAAGATATATTTTTTTTAATAACATAAAGAATAACTTACACATAATGCACTTGTCAATACGATATAACGACAACATACATGGCCAAGCATGGCCAAACACAACCGAAAGGAGAGGAATAATCCACCCTCTAGAGAAAATTTGAATAGGAGCAAACAGATTAGCTCCAAAAATTTTTCTTTAGAATTTCTTGCTATGGAACTTCCTACTCTAAAACCTTCCTACTTCGAAACCTTCTGCTTCGGAACTTCCTGCTCCGGAACTTCCTACTCCAGAACCTGCTGCTTCGAAACTTCCTGCACCGGTGCTCCGGAACTTCCTGCACCAGTGCTCCGGAACTACACAGAACACATACAGAAAGCTCCGATGTGCTGAAACTTTTGCAGATTAGAACAAGAAGGAAAATACACAGCCCAAGCCCTTGCAAAACCTTCCCAGACACGCAAAAAACTCACAACACAAGAGAAGGATAACAAAGGATACTAAATTCATTTTTGTTGGGTGAAAATTATGTAATCAGCTCTCGATAGATTACACAACTTGGACTTCACCTACCATGTGAGATGTGAATCTCTCCTCGAAGGGAGGCTCTTCTTAACGCTTTTAAGAGAACAATAGTAAATCACACAAGTAATTTCATGTACCAATGAAATTCACTTGAGTTGGGGGTGCGTTACATCTATCCTTCTCTCTCTTTTTTAGAGAAAATGTTTACAATGCTTCACGGTTGGAAGTTCTAAACTCACAATAACTCTAAACTAACAACGAGCAGTAATGCCAATATCTCTATCTTGTCAAAGCAAAGCGTAGAGATACCAGATGTGATTAATAATAAACAAGTAAAAGAAAAGGGAAAGCTCACTAAGGCACAAAGTCGCCCAGAGTTTATCAACTTGATCTATGAGGATCGCACCGCTTATTAATGCTAGAAGCACAAAGTCTTCTTAGACGCAACAATTCTTCAAACAGCATGAACGATTACAAGCACAAAGTCTTGTAGATCATCCAACAAGAGTGTCAATGAGCACGAACAATTACAAGCACAAAGTCTTGTAGATCCTTCGACAAAGTATCCAAGAGTATGAATAATTACAAGCACAAAGTCTTGTAGATCACTCAACCAGAACATGCAAGAGCATGAATGATTACAAGCACAAAGTCTTGTAGATCATCCAACCAATGATAAAAGAAATACAATGCAATCTAAATAACGAATGTAACACAAAGTTTACATCGACTACTTAGAGTCTTTCAGATTCCTCGAACTAATCACCACCAAATAAGATCAACTCACAAAAGTATCGAATCCAACGCAAAGTTTGGCTTGCAATCCTTTTCTTTATTGATCGAATCTCATTCACAAAGCATGAACGCAAAGTTTCACAAATTTGCTTACAAAAGGGCAGCACTTCGTTGCAAAAGGCTAAAAGATAGATTACAATGAAAATCCCTCGCATTATATAGAAAGAGGGATGAGCAAAATAAGGAAAGAGATTGAGAAAATCAGGGAAAGTTAGGTGAGCGATTTTAGGAGATCTCACCTAACTTTGACCAAAGTCAAAGTGTAATTTGTTTTGAAAATATTACATCTTTGAACTTGGTGTAATTACAATTTACAAAATGACATTCGAAAATGTCGAGAATAATTTACAAGATGCATAAAGGGATGCACCGAAATGTCTAACACCGAGAATAGGGGCCTCTTTCACGCTTTGCATTGGGCCGAAGTCTTCAAATCTCCTCCTAGTCTCCTCGACAAACTTCTCTATCCGACTAACGGTGTGTAATCCACAATGGTGTGGGAATTCTCGATCGATCTCTATGGCGATGAGTGAACCTTTTGCACCGGCCAAGATGTCTTCGTGTTGTCCAACGTGAGCCTTGTATCACAAATGATGTTCGCCGGGCTTCCGAAGTCCGAATTGTCAATCAAATCGTGGATGGCTTCCTTTGAAGATCGTGGATATTTCGCGGGTCAAGTGTGAAGATACGATTTTCCCCAAGAAGTTGACCAGGCAACTCTCTGATACTTTTGTCAAGAATGGTGTGATGCCCGTTGACATCTTCCTGTACTTGGTGAAGATCTTCTATGAGAGATTGAACCACTTGAATTCTGTGTTTCAGTGATTCTCTTACCTCTACAAACTTTTCTTTGTCGGGAATTACCCCAACCTCCACCAATTTGCTGAGCTTTACCTGTTTCATTTTCGACCATGACAACAGGCATTTTTCCATGTCTCTGCGCTCCTGGGAAAGTACGCTCTTTTCTTTGTCAAGCTCTGTGGTGAGCTTGGCCAACATGGTGGTTTTCTCATCCGTAGCCAAAATTATCTGAGATCCGTGTTCGATGATCTTTTCAACAAAGTCATATAACACCCTGCCTTTGGAGGCGAATTTCTCAGCTTTCTTGACAGCTGGGTCTTCAATATTCACCACTGTCAGCGGTTGTGCATTACTTGGAGAACCCGCAAGTCTCTTTACAACAGTGGCATAATGCTCTGCCCTCTGTTTGTACATGTTACGAGCTTGCTCTACTTTATCCAGCCTTCCAGCCAAGATATCCAAAGTGACTTGCGCATCGGCTTTTGCACTTTCATTGGTAACCTTGCCAAGCCGGACCTTTGTTACCGCGGTAGTCCTCCATATTGACATCACCTTCTCGGATTCGTGGTACGCTAATTTCAGCATACTTGTGGGCCGACTTATCAACATTCAAATTGAGTATACTTTTGCCTCTTCCCTTCGGGCTCCTTTGAAGAACCATCTCTTCTAAGGTCGAAGCCTCCGAGAAATCATTTGCTTTTACGCCGGACACTTGAGATATTAGCTGCTGAGGAAGAAAAGAAGTGTGAACTTGATTTATCAATAACTACCATTGCTACTGGGTTATTGTCACATCCTAACTCACCATTGGTATCGTGGACAATTGGAGAAGCATTTGTCATCATTGTTCTGTGAAGGGATTATTATTGAGTTGATCACGATGATTCATTCATGAAACGATTGAATTCCGCTTAAGTGATATCACACGTGCTACGGAAGACAAGCTAGGAATGGACGATGGTGGGCTTGACAGTATATCAACCGTCTGAATGCTTGTCACTGATGGAGTATCAAGCTGGGTTGATGCTGCAGGGATAGGGGATATCTCGGCTGTAGGAATGCTTGTGGTAGGGATAGGTGACGAGGGAACAGGAGGTGGAGGAGTTCTTGAATCTGGAGGGGTATGAGGAACGTTTGAAGTCACGGGCGATGATGTTCTAGGAATTTCCTCAACTACATTCTCAGGAGGAGAAGTATTTCTTTCTTCATCATGCTCGGGTTTCTGTTGATCACCCTCTTGTCTCTCCGATTCTGGCTCACCTTCGAAGTCACCTTCAGATCTTTCTTCAGAATCTTCATCAGACTCTTGTCCGCTTTCAGAAACCTCTTCGGCATTGGAGTCTGCTTCTACTGAATCTTCATCTTCAGCGGATTGGTCGCTTGAAGTATCTTCTTCATCGGAATCTACCTCCTCTAGAATGGGCTTTTTACCCTTAGAGCGAGATGGATGAGATTCCGTCTTTTCTGTCTCTTGGACAGCCTGGGTATCTTTCTTACCAACAGTGAACTTGATCCTAGGGCCTCTCCGTGAAGAAGTGGGAACGGCCGCTGATTTGTTTTTGTCGCGGAGTTCTTGCTGTTGGCGTGCTTCTGCTTCAGACTCTTCTCCTTTTGAGTCTGTCCTGAAACTTTTCATTGCATGACCATGTTTATGTAACCATTCTTCTGTGTTGGCTAGGATTGGTCTCAGCCTTTCTCTCATGCTAGTAACCTCTTTCCTAGACCATTGTATTGCGTAACGCCTTTTAGCAATGCCTTACCTATCATAGACAGCTGCTCATGATATCAACAATTGATCCCCTCAAAATCCCTTCCTCGGGTAGATCGTGGCAATACCAAGATTCTAATTTGTTGAATCATTAATCTGCAATAGTCCATTTTAAGAATGACCTTCTTTTCATCTCCTCAAGAATCGCCCAAATGTCTTCAAAACGGCACCGTTGGTGACCTTTGCAACTTTTCCGACATCTCGCCAGAGTCGAATCAAAACCTATACCAGAGGGTTTTGATGGTCATGATCCGCATTTCCAGCATAGACAATGCATTTTTGTGCAGTTTGATAGTATATCTGCCGATGGTCAAAGGGGAACTTGAACTCCACGCTTTGTGGTTGCTTCTTCGCTCTTTCAGACCGACATATCAGCTTGTCCGATGTTTCTATGAGAACCCACTTATTCGAAGGATACCGTGGTAGCATGTAGGGACAACCAGTGTAGCAGCCTACTCTCAAGTAACTAAACGTTGGGAATTGGAGAAAAATGCATCCAACTTTACTTACCACCTTATAAGCCTCATCAGATACTCTTCTTCTTTCCAAAGCTGGATCAAAGTTGAAGAGTAAAGGCGCAAAGAAAGCATCAGTGACCCGTCTGAAATGATGAAAGCTCTCCTTTAGCTCCAACCGAGAAATATCCGCATAATGTGCACCATCATTCTCGATTCCCTTGTAGACTCCGAATTATCTCATCACGCTTGCCACTGTAAGAAGTCATGTAGAACTTCACGTAGAAGGAGCATTAACTAACCGCCGTGCATCTCGACACCGATTTGTTTTCTACCAATATGCACCTTCTCATTTATGATCCTCCGGGATGTACTCATACATCCAATCGCGGAAAGGTGGATGATTCGCAAGCCCCTTCACTCGCTTTTAGAAACGTGATCATATCCTTGATGTCATCTTTGAAGTCACTTCTCAGGAGTCCTTTCGGCCATCTAGATACAGACGATCTAGGCTTTTTGAGCCATTGAGTATTTATCAACTGTTTAGCCTTATTGGGATCAGCATCGAAAATCTCCTGTGCTTTTGATATAGAGATGTCAATATATTTGTCCATATGAGGGACCTTGAAGACAATATCAAAGAAGTCGGGGTCGAGTCTCAGAATCTCATGCCCGGAAGAGTCGATCACGCTTCTGCTTTCTCGGATGTAATGAGACGCAACTTGAAGAACAAACTCAGTATTGTGCGCAGCTGTAGGGAACATCGCCACCAAGTGGAGGTTGCTGTGTACGATCGCTCTCATTGAATCAGGGAGAGGCTTCGTCTCTGTTAGCTTTGCGAAGTCAACCAAGTCTTGATGACCAACTTTTGTATCTTTTATCTCTTCGACTTTTGAAAGCACCATAGTTGGCGGATAGACGCCTTGATATTTGTACTTCATCTTGCTTTTTGCTTTCGAAGAAGGAGGCTTCGTAGCAGTCATCAAAAAGAACTGGAGCTCTGATCACTCTTGATTTGACGATCTCTGAAAGTAGACTGCAATCCGTTTAGCCAGAACAAACACCAATTGTTAGAAAACATGGGTAAGCGCGAAATGAGCACAAGGATGAGAATTCATGAAGCGGATGGCGAGGCACGCAAAACGATGCATGAATGAGGAAAAATGAGGCTCTGCAATGCACTGGTCAAAAATGAAGTTTATTTGGAAGAAATTGGAAAAAGTCTGAAAAAAGTGTAAGGGCGCTAAAATTCAGCGCCCTTACATTTTGGGAAAATTGCTTTTGGTGTAAGGGCGCTAAATTTTAGCGCCCTTACACTTTCCAGTGTTAGGCAATTTTTGACATCTTCAGAATGTCACGGCGCTAAAATTTAGCACTTTTGCAAATTTTGGCAATTTTGAAAATGTAGATGCAAGAAGGAATGGCGAAGGCGCTTGAGCTTAGCAAATGCAATGTTTATAACAATGAAAGCTTTTGAAATTGTCTCCATCCTATTACATACGCATTCAAAGGTCAAAGGAATTCTCTTTCACAATGATGGATTTTTTCAATGTTTACCAAAACGAATGAAGAGCTTCTGAGATAAAGATATTTCAACACAAACACGTCGGGTAGATATAAGTTCTCAAGGGACATTGCGCACTGTTGTACCCAAAACCAAAATTTTTGCTTCACTAAGGCATTTTGCTTAATTGATTCTAAATCTTGTTAAAGTGATGTCAGAAGGTCGTTTTTGGGGTTTTTTAATATGGAGTTGGTGTCAGTGTCATGTCAGTTTGTTACCGAAGAGATTTAAGAAAAGTGAAAATCTAAAGGAAAAACATCAAAATTTTCTATCTCTGGAGAAGGGAGCACATTCTCAAATAGGCGCCCTATCTTTTAGGGGTCCAGATCTTGTTTTTAGGGTTTGTCACCTCCAGCAGACATTTGTCCGGCATCACGTCAGCTTCGCAGTGAGCTATCAAGCTTGTCAAACAGACCTGTTTTGTTCCAGTTACGGAAGATACAGCGCAAAACGAGATAAAGGCGAGAATTGGCTAACACTGGAGAAAAGCGCAGCTTTTCAGAAAGGCGCCCATCTTTTTGAGGTGCCAAACGTAAGTTTTTTGGCTAAATGCCACCCAAGATGTTTATCTCACATTTGTTCGAGCTTCGCGACGCATTCGTCAGTGGGTGAATCTGAGTTGCTGAAGTGCCTGAACCTGAGGTCAAACGTAGGGTCAAATCTTGGTCAAAATATCAGGGAAATAGAAAAAGAGCACATTTTGAGAAAGGCGCCTAAGCTTTTCAGGCCATTAAAGCTTTCTTTCTGATAATTTTAGATATTCAATGTGTCCGTGTTACGTCCAGCTTTCCGTTGCCTGTCTCCGTCAGATGAAAAGATGTCTCAGCAGCTTGCAGTCGAGGTTTTTATATTATTTTTGTCGTTTCCAGAAATGGCTAAGTCTGGAGGAAAAAGAGCAGCTTTTCAAAAAGGCGCCCTTGTTTTTTACTCCTCAGACGTTTTCTTGGGAAATGTACCTTTACAGTTGTTATGCAGAATGATGTTAGCTCCGCAGTGAACCTGAGTTCCAGTCCTGAAAGTTGATAAATCAGAAGTTATGAAGGATTTTGTTTTTCCCTTCGTTCGAAATACAGAAGTCAAAATTTGACTAAGTCTGAGAAAAAGCGCAGCTTTTCAAAAAGGCGCTTGGATTTTTGAGCCTTCAGATGTCAGTTTTATGACGTATAGTCTCAAGATATCTTTTGATCAATTTTTACTCAGCTCTGCAATGCACCTATCAGCCAGTCAATCGGAGAAGTCAGTCAACCAGTGTCAGAGGATGAACAGAGGTCCCGACAGAGGTTTTAGCTTAAATTTTCATGAAATTTGGCTAAGTCTGGAATTCGCCTTAAGAGTTCAAAGTTGGATTTTCGAAAGAGAGTTGAATGGACGCCTTAACTGGAGTTCTGATTGCAGTTAGACTAAAC
>VDFB02087091.1:0-17319 GCA_007258455.2 Sequoia sempervirens | reverse complement strand
AATGTGTGGACTTGCAGGGAAATATTATCATTGACCTTACACCACAAATGATAAGGTTTATGTTTAATGCACCTACTCAACAGAGCCCCAGGCAACTTAATGAGGCAGAAACCCTACAACTATACAGTAACAAGAAGGAACCCAACAAGAATCACATGAATAAGAATTGGATGAGGGTGGAGAAGAAGCCCCTAGCTAAGCTTCTTGATCAGCCTAAAAGATCAAACTTCTACAAGGAGATCAAAGATATAATAATGATTCTCTCTAGAGTGTTTGGGAAGAGAGATGCCTCCTAGTATAAAGAGTGGATGTTTCCTTTCATTCAGACTATCTTAGATGGCAGGCAACAATTTGATTGGCCTACGATTGTGTCAAAATGCATACACAACTAGATGCTTAGAGTGAGAGAAACCAAGAGTTTCTTTATGACCTCTTATGTGATTTATGCAGTTGCCAGAAGGAGCATCTTTCCTAGATTGAATGTAGTGGCCATATTGGGAGAAGCCCAAGGACAAAAAAAGGTGCGGGATCACTATAATCAACTCACCTTGCAGACTTTTGAATCACACTTTAGAAGAGTTAATGTTGCATTTTTGTATGTTATCATTAACCGGCTCACAGGAGATGCAAGCTACGGATTGAGCAGGGATGCTATGGCCTTTATTACAAAGTGGGGACATTGGTATATCCAATACCACAGATTTACTTCTTTCAAGCTAGTTGGTTTTGATGGCCATCCTCATCTACTCCCTAGGTGTTGTAGCAATAGAATTGTCTTGATGAAGTTTATTTATCAAGCTGTAGCAGTCAATCTCAAATTTTCCAATAAGCATAAGACTGGCTGCCACAAATTCACCATGAAGTTGGGTGAGTATAGTTGTGCACATAATGTGGCATCCAAGATAATCTATGATGAGTTAATCCACTTGAAGTTGGGTTTGTACACCTCTAGGAAGCATTTTGATCCCAAACACAAGATGCAGGCCTTGCTTCCTACTATTTTTGATAAACACTTCAATCTGTTGGAAGAATTTTGGGCAGATCTACAAGATCACTATGATCTGAGAAGAAGAAACTATGAAAGATTTCCTATCCCACTCATGGTTGAGTATGGGATAAAGGAGGACATTCCTAACACATTTTCAGATGATGGGGTAGCTTTGGATCCCCAATATGATGCTGAAAAGATAGGCACCAAGGACTTAGATCTAGTAGATTGGAATGCAAAGGAGTCCATAGATATCAACTAGATTACAAGTCCAGTCTTGGATTAGAGCATCTAATGGGTGGTTATGAGGATCAAGGAGCCAGAAGCTCATACCTCTAAGAAGAGAAAGGCTACAGGCACCACCCAAGGGTATAAGAGAACAAAAAGAAGAATGGCTCCTAAGGAGCCCTTAGAGTTTTTCCCTCCCAATTCTAGGGAGGAGATTGAACTTGTAATCCTTGCTTAGGATCTTCCTGAGGCACATGGAGAAGAGACCACGACAGAACCTGGTGCCTCAACAACTGTTCAAGGTGAAACATCAATTCAACCTCCTATCACAAAGCAGCTAAGTGGAGAAATGCCTATGGGAACTCTTCACAAGGAAGTTAAATCCTTGAAGGAGAAGGAACCTGAGATTGAGATTTATGACATTAAGACAAATTCTGATGCTACCCCATCTGACAGGGAGACCCATGTGGTTGCATCCCTTGATGTATTAAGGATGTGAAAACTGAGCATGTTTTGACAAAGGAAGATCAATGGAAATTGTTCGAGGATGCTAAGAGAGAAGCAAATGCCAAGGCACAAGCTGAGGCACTGGCCAAATAGAAGGAGACTGATGCTAAGGCAAAAGTTGATGCATTAATTAAATAGCAAGAATTGGAGGCTAAGGCCAAGGTTGATGAACTAGCTAAGCAACAACAACAAAAAGAACAAGAACTAAAAACTAAAGAGGAGAGAGATAAATTGGAAATGATGCAGAAGATCCATGATCTTGAGGAGGATAAAGCTAGATAGAGGAGAGAAAGAGAAGTCCTTGAGGCTGAATTCAAGGCTGTTGACGAAGCCCATAGGAGGAAGGAAGAGGAAGAACATCTACAAAGGGAAAAAAGAGGCTAAAGAACTTGCTCTACATGAACATAAGTCTAAAGAGGCATGGGACAAGGTCAAGGAGCTTGAGAAATAGAGAGACCAAATGTATGAGGAGAAGAGGTTGGAAGAAGAGTGTTTGAAAAAGGAATTAGAAGCCAAAAGGTTGTAGGAGTAGAAAGATAAAGAGGAAGCTGAGAGACTTGCACAAGAAGATGCACAAAGGGAACAACAGAATGTGCAAGAGGTTGATTCTCAACCTAGAACCACCATATTGCAACCATTATCTTCTGCCACTGTTGCCTCTTCTTCAACACAAGTGGTCACTACTCCTATTGCTCCTACATGGTTAAAACTTGATCTTGAGAAAAAGAAGATAGTTCAACCTCAGCCTCTCAATTGGGATGAGATGATGAAGGAGATAGAGAAGGAAAGACCCAAGAAGAAGGCCAAAGTTCTTCATTCCACCAGGCTCACGGATGTAGGAGAGATTGTTGTTGAATGTGCAATTTGAGTGGTGGATAAGGACAGAGAAGACATGCAAACAATTGATTACCAATTGGGCATTGTCAATTTGGGGAGACCTACAAGGAACCAACAGATGAATCTCATTGATATTGTAGCATCGTCCACCAAATCAAGAATGATCAAAGATAAGAAAAGGAAGGATGAAATTAAAACCCAATTGGATCTGTTACACAAATTCTTGAAGGATGTCTCCACTCTGGTTTCTCAACAAGCTGCTTCTCCAGAGACCCCAATCCTACTAAGCAAGAAAGAAGTTGACGACTTAGTACAAATGAGGAGTAAGGTGGGGATGCTTGATATGTGGATTGATAGACTCAATCAAGAGGTTGGTGAAGTGTTGGTTAATAGTTTTAAATTTCATGAAGGAGCACTTGAGTTGGTAGAGAATAGGAATCAACATGCTGAGGTCTTGGAAAAATAAGATGAAGAATATAGAGAACATGTCAAGAAACTAAAAGACATCAGCAAGGTGCCTAAGTCAACTCTTCTAGAGCAGTTAATTCTTGAAGAGGATAATGTAGATTTCATTGAGAAGACCTTAAACACAATCTGGTTCATATCCAAGTTCATCTATGAGCATAAGAATGAAGTTCAAGAAGCTAGTAAAGACTTGAATGAACAAATTGATGAATTGGAGGCAGTGGTTGCTATTCTGGTCAATTTGGACATCCCGGTCAAAGAAGGTATTCCTTTGGATAAATTGAAGGAGAAGTGGAGTAGCATATTTGAGGAAGTGATGCAAGAAGAAGATGATGGAGAAGAATTTTTGTTGGATAGGCTCATGGATATCAAAGAAGAAGTAAAAGTTGCTAGGAGGGAATTAATCAAATTGAAAGATATGCAAGAATTCGCCTCAACTAAGTTGAAGAGAATCAAGTTTGAGGGGAATTGGTTAGATGGGCCTGGTTTGGACATCCTTCAACAATTATTCTCCAGTTATGATGAGTATCTCCTTGACCAAGCAATGCATGAGTGAGTTGGCAGTAGAACATTCTCTTCTGAACAAACAACTTCTTCTACTCTCCTATTTTGCAGGGTTTTGACATGAGTTGAACTAAAAGCTCTCATCTGCCAGTTTTATCTTCTTCCTTGGGCATCAGATTTTGGACAACAGGGAAATCAATTTTTGAACTAAAGATCAGCTAGTCTAGTTCCTTCATGTAGTTTCAGTTCCTTGATTTGCGGATCTAGGATTTTGATTGAGAGAAACTTATGCATGGCTCGCCTATATGTACTTTTGGGCTCTATTTTGTAAAGTTCGGCTAATTGAAAAAGGATTAGCCACCTGATATGATAGCAGATAGGAATTATAGTATTACGATTTCATAAGTTTTTAGCAAGATACTTTGAAAGTTTTGTTGAACTTGGATACCTTTTTACAGTTTTATAGAGTTTACATGTTATTGTCAAGTTTGGATCTCTTTGATAAGGTTAATGAATCATAATCAATTTGTATGCCAGTGAGTTGTTGTGCCTAAATGTTTTCTAGTTGATGCAAATCAATAGGGGAAACCGCATTTTAATATTATTTCATTAAATTATATGTGAATGGAATTTCTTTTATGTCTATTTGATCTGATTTTAGCAATGAGTGAGTGATTTGTTTCAAATCTTGAAGTGAAGTTTTAGTGAATGGTTGTGGTTGTTGAATTAGCACTATGAATGTATGTAGTGGTGTAGATTATTCTATGAATTACATCATGTTATGGTTTTGGTTGGATAAAGAAACACTCGTTGTTAAGGTGCATGTCTAGATGTTAAGAATTTTTATTCATATTTTGTTGTTCAGAAGCCCTGATTTATCTTTTTTCCATCGATTTACACCCCCCAACATAGGTTAATTGATCTAATGCAGTTTATGTTCCTTATTACCAGCAAAGGCCCCTTGAATATTATAGTTACATTGGCCATTGAGTAACATCAGCATAATTGAGAACCAACTACCAAGACCTTGGCAGTTAGATTACTTTATGTTATCTTTATTTTTCAGTAGAAATAGGATGGAGATATTTTGTTTAATGTTGTTGTGTTGTTTTGACCATCAATAAATTTGGCACTAGAAGGAGGGCCTGAGTAACAAACTGGCTTGAATTGGGTCTTTCTCACTAGAAAGGTTTGATGGAGTTCTTAGATCTTCTCAGAATCCATAACCAATGGTTAAACTCTAAACCCCTGTCAGATACAGACCCCAAGCTCATAGGGTTTTGCTCCCACCATTGTCACCACCACTTACTCCACCTGGCTTTCCACCAAATCCACCTATTCTGCCACCGGCTCAACCAGTCCCACCACCACCCATGGATTTCTTCGTAAATAACCCCTCTCCACTAGGGACTATCCCTGGGGGTATACATTATCTGCCCAAGAATCTGGAGAGATTCTATCCCAAATATATGTATAGAGAATCAAGGAGTGTTGAAGAGCACATAAAACAATTTAAGGATGCCTATACTCGGGCTCAAGTAGCTCACCATGATGTTGTGTGTAGGTTATTCCCCTACTCTTTGGGTGACATGGCATACAACTACTATTTAAACTTGCCCCAGGGGTCTATTCTGAGTTGGATAGACTTAGAAAATGTCTTTATTAATCAGTTTCGGGTCTATGTAGACCCTACCATTTTGTATCACCAATTTGATACCATAAGAAAAGAACCCCATGAAACATTGCCATTATTCAACACAAAATTCCAAAGAATGTAATGTAGGCTACATGATCCTTACTTGGTTGCTGAGAATATTGCCATTTTGGCATATTTGAGGGTTATGGATCCTTTGATTGGCATGTTCTTGCAGAGGACGTATGATGCTGCTGAAATTGATTCTTTGTCTAAATTTTACCACCTATCCATCAAATTGCAACAACAAATAAGCTTACAATCATGGAGTTTAGGAGGATTTCTTCCTCCCATACGATATCAAATGCCTAATCCAACTCCTTTGTTCAATACAGTCCCAAGAATGTCTTATTCCCAATATGGACCCATGTCTGAGTTACAAATGTCACCTCCCATACCATTCTTCACTGATGGTGCTCAAGACTCCTCCCAGCAATCACAAAACTACCATAATCAAGCTGGAGGGTCAAGTCTTGTTAATCAACCATCTATTGTGAAGATTGCAGAAAGTGACTGAACTGTTCAATTGACTAATGAAATGGAAAATCTCAAGAAGGCTCTATCTCAGATGTCTAATGATATGGCCCAACTTAGACACAACCCCCCTTAGAACCAAAACCAAAGTTACCAAAATCAGGGAGGGTATTCTAATCAGGGTGGTTACTCCAACCAAAACTCCAATCAGAATCAGAGGAATTTCCAAAGTCAGAATTCCCCTAACCTAAATTACCAAAATCAAAATAGGGGATATAACCAAAGGTCTAACAACAATAGACAATGGAATATTGGACCAAATAATGGGGGAGTTTTCCATAATTATTAGGTGGGTGATGACAAGCCACACACTGCAAATGTGGCATATCTCAACTTTATGACAAATTGGAGTAGGTTGCACGACACTGCAGCTCATTCTGAGGTAAACTGCGTGGAAATGGAGATGGTCAAGATAGCACAGGCTGATGCTCCATTACAAGGTGCTCCCAACAAGTCTAGCGGATCCATAGATACCACCGTGGCTTATGAAATCTTTGATGAAGAACTTCCATTCCCTAGCCAGGAAGAAAATGAACCAATGGAAGACGTATACGATGCCCAGGCCTTCCAAACCAAGGGAGGTCATTTCTTAAGAAATCAAAATAAGGGCCCATTTACTACATCTACCCCTCTTAACGCCATGGTCCCACCCAATCAAAATGCGGACAACAATACGCCACCACCAAAGGGGTCATCTGAATCTCAAAATAAAGGTAATCCACCTAACTTTTCTAAATATCAAGTGAAGAATGATTCAGAGTTTGATTTTATTGCAGAGATGCAAAAGCAAAAGACTTCATTGTCATTCTTTGACATTATGAAGTGGTGCCCTACCCAATGAGAAATTATATTGAGAACCTTGGAGGAGGAAGATCAGTCAAAAGGAAAAGATAAGGCGACTCCAACAAACGAGATGAATACAACTCTCTATAAAGGTAAGATGGGCACCCCACCTTTCCTTTTAAGTTTAAGAATTTTTGGAAAGAATCTGCACAACTGCCTATTGGATTCTTGTGCATCAGGTAACATTATGCCCTTCTCAATTTGTAGAAAGTTAGGTTTGAGTCTGCTTCAGACTAACAAAAAGGTCATTCAGTTGGATAAAATTGAAGTCAATGTGGTAGGAGAACTAAAAAATATTCATGTACAGGTTGGATCTAACCCAAGGATCCAAACTTGCATGGATATCCAAGTGACTGATATCCTAGAAACATATGGTATGCTTCTAAGCAGAGACCTAATGAAAAGCATTGGGGGATATCTTTCCTTGGACTTCTCACATATGTGGCTTCCCTGGAAAGGGATAGCATCACAAATCAAGATTGAGAGTGAGCCTAGCCTCAAACACATGATCACTAAATATGATTCTCCTAACAAGGTAGCTTACTTCAAAACTAAGATAGGAGTTTACAAGAGGGAGGAGATCATGACCTTCTCGATGCTTGATTTTGATGATACATTGCCTTTAGAAATTAGTGACACAATGACTACGATTAACCAACAAGTTCTAATAAAAAATTTGCAACAAGATAGGTTGGTCCTGGGAGATGAGGTAGATCTGTGGAGTTTTTTACTTCCTAATTGGTGTAGGATTCATTATCAGAATCATTTAGAGTTGACATGTCAACCTTATGTAGATATCTTAAACCATGTCTACCAAACTGAGGAAACTTGTGAATTCCAACCTCAAGTACCCACCAATCAATTTGCATTTGAAGCTAGGGATGCCACCATCCTGACAAGAACTAACCCCACTCAATAGGAAGGTCCTTCTCAGCTTGAGTAGATCTAAGTTTTGTACTCTGACCTCCAAAGAAAGACTGAGGAATCTCAATCTTTGTCTGAAACCCCTACTTGGATACCCTTCCAATGCCTAAGGCATTGGTGAAAAATGTACTAAATTGTGATTTGATCCAAGAAAAGGTTCAAGAAGTATTTCCTGAATAGGTTTTGAATATAGGAGAATATTTTAACCAACCTTGCTCGTAGCTACCCTTAAATCTTGATGGTCAGCACTAGTTTGAGCCGCCACACACTTCAAGCAAGCCATCACCTATAATCCCAAAGAAGAAAGAAATCCTAGCTCCAGACCAACTATGGAGTCTTAAATTTGATGGCTCTAAATCCAAATCAGGAAGTGGAGTGGGAATTGAATTAACTAACCCAAAAGGGAAGACGTACTTTGCATCTTACAGGTTACAGTTTGGCTACACAAAGAACATGGCAGAATATGAAGCACTTGCTCGAGGACTGATGTTTTCCAAGTGTGGATTTGAAACGTTCATGTTTGAAAAAATTGTACTTGGTATAATCACATTTGGCATGTATGGATTTGGTGGGATGATGTTCGTTTGAAGATTCGTGCATTGATTGTTTGGTTGATAGATTTGTAAGTTTGGACTTGGATTTAAATCTACCATCAGGAAATATGTTCCAAAATTTAGATTGGGCATACTCACACTTGTTGTACATTTGAGGTTTGTAGGAGATAATGATGCCATGTATGGATTGCATAAATGTGAGTTATGATAATCAATTGGCATTGTAAGGCTTGACAATTTGGTTGATTTAGATCGCTCATGATGTATGGATCAAGTTTATATTCCATGTTTTTCTTGTGTTTTGACCTTGTTGACCTGTAAGGAATTTAGGACCAATGATGAGATGAAGGATGAAAGGGGTGAATGATATGGGTGTTGAACTATTTTGGAACCTTAGAGGGATACTAGACTTAGGGATTTGATTTCGATTCTTTGATTTGGATTGGATTTGATTTGAATAATGAACTTGTAAACCCTAAGATGTTGGATGTTATTTTAGGACGAACTTTTTCAAAGGGGTTCTAATTTAACTAGAGGTATGAGAAAGGATGCATTCTCATACTCCTAACTAAACAAGGTGATTTTGATTTTGATGATTTACCCAAGTCTAGAATGATGTTTCCAAAGCTCTAAAGTTGTTTATGAGATGGAGATGATAAATTTTTGGATGAATGAAGTGTTTTATTTGGTCCTAAATAAACCTAGCAAGGACCTTGTTTACAAGACCAAGATAGTGAAGAACATGTTTTTTTCTAAGAGTAGTTCAAAACCAAAAGACCAATGTTTGCATGAAAACCATATGACCAAAAGATGCCAAGCACATGTGTGGGGTCCAATTGTTTCTTAACTTTTCTTAATGAGTTCTTTTAACCACAAACACTCTCTCAATTAGGTTTTTGAAACTAGATGTCCAATGTCCTAATTCTCTTTCATCCCACAAAGTCCATTATGTGGAAATCTAGGAAATCAAGGAAAATTTTTCCTAATGTTGACCTTAGTAGGATCAAATTGAGATGAAATCCAAATGCTTAGAAGCCTCTAAGGATGAGAATCCCAAGGTCAAGCAATAGCATGTGAATTCATTCAAGGATATTTGATTCTCCTAAAGGGTTTGAGATTTGTTGCTCATGTTAAATGTTTGTTTTTCCAATATTTTTGATCAAGCAATGTGTTTTGATTTCAAGAAAAATCACAACTCTATGGATATTTGAGATAGTATTTGTTGAGTCCCCACTTGGACAAGTCCAGCTATGCCTACTTTTAGTGAATGGTTAGATGCTTGACCACACAGGCTCCCCCTTACAGTGCACTTGCTTCTTGGGTCAGCCAAGCATCAGTACCCATGAATCTCCCATGGCATACTTTCCATCTCTACTAAAAGCTGTAAAAGTGTGGGGCGGCTTCAAAATGACCATTCTTGCACCAACAAATAGATAGGGATTTTGGCCTTTCTAAACAAGGGTTTTAATGTGGGCATTTCATTCATGGGGGCCCATCCATGCAGGGAGAGACCATTGCTACCCTTCTCGTTAGAATAATCCTTGTGATATTGGCATTTTTTCCAATATCCACACTTATATCCCAAGTGGAATTTGCTTGGCTTTAATGTGTTCCCAATTGGGTCATTCCCTTGGGTGATTACTTTTTCCCACAAGGCAGACCCTCTAAGATAAACAAAAGTGAGCAAACATATCCATAGTTTGATTGATCTTTGTTGAGAAACAAAGAGAGTACACACACAATATGTTCCACTCACACTCGCAAGATGTGTTCAATTTTAATCCCAAATGAAATGTGGAGGCAATTACTTTACCCAACTTAAGACCACCAAAAAGCCTTTTGATTCTCAAGATCGCCATGAGGCACGAGAGAAGCGCATACGTCTTTTCAATGGTATTACTTTGGGTAAGTGATTACAAAAGAAAAGATGAACATGTTCATTTTACATCCACAAAGCAACGATTTGATTCTTTTTAGAGCACCAAAATGAGATATGAAATTTTCCTTGTTCAATTGTTAACCTTAAACCAAATCTAGTAATTTTTTCTAAAGTTCTTTTTGAGCCCTTTGTAGCAAAAAAAATGAAAGCTTTTGTAGCATTCTTTTTAGAGCCCAAAAAGAAGTGAGTTGGTGTAAAACAGAAAATGGAAGCTCCTAGGTTATTTCAATAAGCATTTAAAAACACTTTCTCAAGTTCAATGAGCACTTTTCCAATTCAAATCTGCTTGTTGAGTCATGGATTTTTGCCTTGTTATACCATCTTTCTATGATCCCAATGTGAGAGATATAGCTACTGGTTCTTTATTGTAAATTGTCATGCAAAGTCTCTATAATAAAACAAGTAATGGTTATAGCACTGAAAAATCATATTAAATACAACCCTTAAATCATTCAGATTCAAAAGTGAAATTTGCTTGCAAAGAAGAGATCGATAAGGGTTAATTGTGTGATTGAAAATATGTGTGTATTAAAATGAAATAAATACTATTCAAGCACACCAATGAAACTTTAAATCAAAGGAAAACTGATTAAACAAAGTAAAGCAAACTCTTAATGCAGCAGCTCCTCTGAAGACGTCCCATTGTCCTCTATCTCCAGTATTTTTGCTAAAGCTCTCCGATTTGTATGCTAAGCTCCACAAAATGACTACTAAAGAACGAGATTTAAAAATAAATGCATACTATACTAAGAATGCAAAATTTTATGCTAAGATGAGAAGATGATGAGGAATGATGGTTGCTCAATTCTCAAAAGATAACGACGCAATGATGAAGAATGATAGAGATGGATTGAAAGATTGAGGAATGATTTTGGCAGAATGAGGATGTCTGAAGATTCGATCCAAATGGCTTGTGAAAGGTTAGATTTATAGATTTTCAAAGGCAAAAGCTTAGTTGGCAAAGATCAATGGTTGAGATTCAATCTGGTAAGATGAACAGTATAGATTTTGAAAGCTTGAGTGAGAGAAGTAGAAGGTTTCCTTCTTCATTTCAATTTTTCCATTTAGAACTAAAGGAAGGTTTCTGTTTTGAAGGATGAGTTGAAATGAGATTTCATAATTAAATAAATAAACTTACTTAATTATATGAGAAGATGAATTTAGAAATTTGCATAATTAAATAAGCAATATTTAATTATATGAGAGAGATAGATTTAGAAGGCATTAAATTAAATATTTAAAATATTTAATTTAACTATGAGATGAAGAGGAGGAATATTCCATTTTGAATATAAATATTCAAACTTAGAATAATATGATAATTAAAATAAATAATCGTATTATTTAATTTAATTAAGAGGAATGTGGAGATGATAAATAATTAAATAAAATTATTTATTTAATTAAGGTAGAAGAATTAGAAAATGAACAATATAAATAAATAATTAAATTTATTTATATGTAGATGACTTTAGGAGAATTAATTAAATAACTTGTATTTAATTAATTACCAGACTTATTATAATGTGACCATTTTTACGTGCATACATTTTGCCCCTCTTTGAGATGATGTTCGAGATGATGAGATTTGTGTCGAGTAACATCATTTCAAAGAAGTTAAGGTATGGATAGAGGAGAATGGATAATGATAGAAAGATAGGATGATGGAATGATGATGGAATGATGATGCCCCCTCGAGAGGATAGGCGGGTTGGACAAACACTCTGCAGGCTCTCAAATGAAATTATAAGAATAGAAAAGATGATGCAAGATAGAAAGTGGATGAAGGAGATGAATGATACGCTATGCCGCAATGAAAGTGCGAGCAACCATGATGTTTGATATAGCACTAGACGTTATGCACCAAGATATAAGGACCAAGGTGATGATGTGTCTCGTGCCCCAGCCTAATACAACCTTGTCTAGACGTATGAGGAAATAGACTTAGAGCATTAAGGTCCTAATGCACAAAAGGCATGATATGACCTTAGATGCAAAGGATAGTGCAAAAAGCTACTCCAACATACACAAGATATGAATATTAGCTGGAATGATACGGATTTGATACAAATGCAAGATAAAATGATAACACACACAAGCAAGCAAGCAAGCATGCACAAATGATACAAAAACAAACAAGGAATTGCCCTTGTCAAGCTGTAAACCATTGATTGATTGATTGATGCAGGGAACGATATATCCCTAGATCAACACAAGGATGATTGATTAATTGATTGATTGATTAACTGATTGGGTTTACAACAAGGATAGGATCAAGTCCAAAGGATGCGACTGGATAATTTGGCAAGATTGATTAACTTAGTTGGTATGGTTTTAAA
Organism: Sequoia sempervirens; assembly: GCA_007258455.2. Classification (NCBI taxonomy): domain Eukaryota; kingdom Viridiplantae; phylum Streptophyta; class Pinopsida; order Cupressales; family Cupressaceae; genus Sequoia; species Sequoia sempervirens. The sequence continues at coordinate 4,964 of VDFB02087091.1, read as the reverse complement.
GATTCATTTGCATTTGGATTTATTGCTTGGAATGATTGGAGATGATTTGATGTATGGATGAATGGTTGAATGATTGGATTGATTTGAATTGGAGATGATGGATTGATTAGATGACATCGAAGACTAATTGATGGATTGATTTTAACGCTTTGAATTTTTGTTGGATATTTGATTTTTTTTGGATTTTGACATTTTATGATTTTTGGATTTTGAAATGTTTTGATGTTTTGATTTTTGAAATGTTTTGATTTTTTTGGATTTTTTGAAATGTTTTTTTTTTTTTTGGATTTTTGCAATGTTTTGATTTTTTTGATTTTTGAAATGTTTTGATGTTTTATTTGGATTTTTTTGAAATGTTTTGATGTGTCAAAGGATGAAAATTTGAGTAGCCTTTGTGCTAGATACCAATGACAAGGGGAAAACCAAGTCTAGGTGCAAGGGTGGGTGATGGGATAAGGGATAAAACACTCATGATAGATAGATGGATGGAAATGATAGGTCATAGTGAATGGAATGGACGTATGCATCATAGGAGAGCAAGGATGTGATTTGCAAAGACTATGTCGCATAGGAATAACATGCCCCATTCTAGGTACAATACTTAAGATTTTTCATGACAAAGCTTATGGCAATAGGATAATGATATGATTGTTTGGAAGGATGAGGTATATCAAGAGATACCCAAGACATGTTTCAAAATTTTTCCCCTATATCTTCATCAAAATCAAAAGAAGAAGGGTGGATGAATGGACTCGATATGATAGGTATGATGGCTAAAGATGGTAGGTAGGATGGAAATGATAAGACATGAAAAGGATAGGTTGGATAGATAAGACATTGTGCCCCCAAGTGTAGGTGACATAGAAGATAAACCTACACATGACGCCTATTTGCTAGGTTTCCATCATGGTACTTATCCAGGGCGCCTGTTTACCAGGTTTTCACCGTTGGATGAAGGGATTTCTCTTTACTTTTCTTTTTTTTTTTTAATTTTTTCTTTTGAATTTTTGGATAGGAGAAGGTGAATATGGATAGGAGGGAATCAAGTGTCTAGTTCCATGAAAGTTGGGATAGTCCCACTAGGGATGAATGTCACACAGACCATGTCAAATGTCATTATGCCCATAGATGTTGGTAAGGGATGACATGAAAGGGAGATGGAGTAGGTAAATGTGATGGATTATGATGTGGGATGATGGAGGACAATAATGGATTATGATGTGGATTATGTAGGGAAGATGGTGGATTATATGGGACTTATGCAAAAGATGAATGGGGAGACTTAGCCAAAAGCATGGACCATAGGAAGGTGGTGGGGGAGATAAGTAGAATAGTGGATGGGGGATGGAAAGATAGAGGTATGTGGGAATTGTTGTGAAATGGAAGGGGAATCATGACCAACGGTTGCAGACACTATGATAAACATTGAAGCTTTTGATATGGACAAGGTGTAGGAAGCAATGGATATGTTTTCTTAGGAGGTGGTGGATGTAGTGCTTTTGGTACCCACATAGACTTAGTATTTTTATGATTTTTATTTTTCTTGTGGGTTTTAGGAATTCCTCGAGATTTTTGAATGGAATGAGAATGTGGGATGGAAGTGGATGATTGGGATTTTTGTGATGTGAATGCCTCGTTTGACTTGATTTCTTTTTGTTTAGATACCCAAACCATTTTAGTTTTGGCCTTTACTTTTTGAGGTATGGGCTTATATAGCTTTTTAGATGTATTTTGCTTTGAATTTTTGTATTGATGTCCTAAGGCATGAGAACCCTTAGGATTTTTTACTTTATAGGTAGAGGCATTGAAATTCTTTCTTTTGAATCCCATGAGTATGGTGGAATGGGTGGAAGCTTTATGTTTAGACAATGTGTGCATTGATTGGTCATGATTAAGATGTTTAGAGGATTTATGGATGGAGGGATAAGGGGATTGGATGATGGGGATATTAGGTGTTGGGAGAAGTGGAGGTAGATTAGATGGAGGAATATTGGGAGTTGGAAGCAATGGTGGTAGAGTTGATGGTGGAAGGTGTATGGTCACATGCTTTTGAAATTTGTAGGATGATGGAGGAGGGATGGAAATATATGTTTTAGGGATATGATAGGCTTTATGATGGAAAGTGGACTTAGGAGGCATGGAGGAAATACCAACATATTTAGGTTGTTGTCCTTGGGGTGTAGGTCCAAGGCCATAAGAGCGTGGAGGGACTTTGACATGTATAGGCTCCAAAATATCTTGTTCATGAAGGTCTAGACCTTTACCTTGGTGGTTCATGTTTTGGAGTGTGCAATGGACAATGGAAATAGGTGTAGGTGAAACACTGGACATGAGTTCCTTACTGGATGAAGAAGATAATGCTTGTTGTTGTTCTAAGGAGGAAAATTCATGAATGAGGGTGGAGAGACCAATAGGATAGGATGGAGGACTTGCAATGGGGTTGATAATGAGTGATGGAGGATCATGAGGATCTTGATTAGCATTGTGTTCACTTAGATCCAAGATATTTGTTTGATCTTCTATGTGTGCTTGGGAGGCATATGTCTCATCAAGGGAAGTGGATGTTTGTGCATCATGGATGGGTGAGGTGGAAAGCTCTCGGACCATGGAATGCAACAAAGCCGGGGCTTGGTGGATCATCATGGTCTCTTGATCATAAAAGGGTCTGATCAAAGATGCAAGATTAACGCTGTAATAGCATTAGGTATGCTTGGTGAAATAAACTCCATGGGAGGGTGTTGATCTTTATGTGGATGAGGGGGTAATGTTTCTGATGCTTCTGGATTGTGCCTTGACATACCTCATGACTTATTTGAATGGAGGTGGAAGGGGATGACTCTTGAATTAGATCAAGGGATTGTGGATGACATGGTTGGCTTGAAGGACTTGGCATGATGTTTGATGACTCTTTTGTATGTTCAAGAATATGAGTTGGATGACATGGCGATGTTTGATTCCTTGCTAGTATCCTTTGGGTCACATCCTTTGTAGGTGTATGGGTGGAAGGTGTGGGCTTAGGGTTTCGGCTCTTTGGATTTCGAATAGCGGGTATGATAAAGCTATAGGGTGTACGCAGCTAGATTATGTTCTCGGTCGGGTGGTACTAAGACTCTTGAGGAAGCTTGGCCTCATAGTAAGGTAGAACTTAGAGTCACACAAAAGTTTGTTGTGATGCAAGCAAGCATTGACATACAAAGAAGTGGATGGATTAGATTGGTATGAGGTGGAAGCAGATGACACATTAGGTTGAGGTGGCATTGGTTGATAATAAATGGATAGGGAATGATGTTGTGGTTGTTGGATTTGACAAGTGGCAATGAATTGATTGGCTTGAGCTAGGAGGTGTTGGATTTGAGGTGATTTAATTTGTTGAAAATTTTGGAAGAGGGTTTGAAGGCTTTGTATGGTTTGGTGGTCTAGGGGTTTGGGTATTTGGTGAAGTGTTTGAAGGAGGTTTTGAAGTTGGGATGCTAGGGATTTGTGTTCTAATGTGGGCATGGTGTCATACATGTGGGTAAGCTCTTGTGTATCAATTTGTTCTTCAAAGTATGTAACATCGTTCATGTCATCATTAGAGGTGGTAGGAGAAGCCCCTCGAAGTCTGATTTTATGTTTTGGTTTTGTTTTATGATTTGAACTAGAGAAAGGGACTCCTTGAATGATGATCTCGGGCTTAGGTTTTGTCTCATGATTTGGCCTAGAGGGATAGCCCCCTTGGGTTATGATTTTGGGCTTATGATTAGGATTGGGCTTGTTTATGATTATGACCATTTTGACAAGTGGTGATGGTGATGATGTGGAATGATTAGATTGGAAGACTTGGATTGATTAGGGTTGATGATGATTGGATATGAATGTGTTAGAAGAATGTGTAGAGTGACTTGTCTTTATGTGTTTGGTGTCTAGCTTGATTTGGCAATATTTAAATGAATGATCACACATGTACACACATGAATCACACACGCAAGACACATAAACAAGTTTGAATTTTGAAATTTATGAATGTGATTATTAAGCACACATTTGAAGAAGACACATCAACAAGTCCTAGAACTAGTCAAGTGGGTATGGCCAATTAGGTTTCAAACTAGTTTGAACAAGGTTGACTAAGGATGATTTGAAAGCAAAATCCTGTCACACAGCCGGGAGAAAGGGGTAACCCACCCTTCACCTTCACTTCCCAAAGGTATAAAGTTCTTTGGGGCTTAGCCAAGAGTGATAAGATTTTAACTTCCAAACAAGTGTGTCTTTCGATTCACACTTCGATTGAGGTCGTCCCTAGGGGTGATGAAATCCCCTAGTAGGCCTCCTATGAAGGGTTTGAAAAAAGCAAACCAAGTGAGGTGTTTGTGATCACACACACACTTGATTCACACTCACAATGATTAATTTCCCTTAGATTAGAAATGAAATGTGTGTAAAAAAAGTTCAAACACTTGTTCTTTTTAGATCCCAAATAAAGATGTGATGGAAGACAGTGGTGAATTTTAGACCCAATTTTCAATATGTGATTGAAGACAATATTCATTTTTAAGAGCCCAAATCCAAATGTGTTTGCAAACAATGATTAATTTTATGCCCCAAATTGAAATGTGTGACAAAGAAGATTAAGAGATGAAGGATGAAACAAGTGCACCTGGTTATTTTCACTTTCCAAATTGATATTGTGACTGATTCCAATGCTTTTACAACTCCGTATGATTCACCAACAAGTCACCAAGACAAGAAGAAACACATGCATGCAAGCAAAAGTGTGATTAAATCCCAAAACAAATAATTTTTTTCAAACATGTGAGAATTTGAAAGCTGTGAATCTATCAAATCTGATAAAAACTTATACCATTAGATAGTTTATGAAATTCTACCCCATTTCAAAGAAAAAAGCTCTGAAAAAGACTAAAAAATGACCAAGATACGGCCATTTTAAGATTTCCTATGAAAATGCTGCCTATATGCACTAAAAC
>VDFB02087090.1:33525-56106 GCA_007258455.2 Sequoia sempervirens | reverse complement strand
CCTTCCTCCCCATCACACCATCCACATAAAATTAACTATGTCCATCCCCTAATCTAAATCATGCTTGCATGGATTCCCCTCCATATAGAGATCAAGGAACTCCTCCTCCATCATATGGCCCCCTTCCATCTTATGATCCCATTCCCAATCAAGAACAACATATCCCTTCCATCCCATCTAATGACCCATTTACATCTCAAGAGAAAGACATCCCTTCATCACCCTCTCATGGTCCACTCTCTCCCACTTCATCTAATGAAACCCTTACATGTCAAGAGAAAATTACCTCTTCCACTTGATTGCATGATCTCTCTCTAAATGAAGATTAAAGTACACCTTCTACCCCATCTAATGATCCTCTTCTCTCTCATGATAAAAATACCCCTCCCACTCCATGTCATGATCCCCTTCCATCTCATAACCAAGAGCACACTATACCATTCACCCCATTCCATGATCCTACCCAAAGTCAAGATGAAATAATCCCTTCATCTTCATGTCATGATACTAATCCTCCATAAGATTTGATCACCCTATCCAAACTACCCATGAACTCCATACTTATCAAATGGGTTCCTCCACTTTCATTCAAGATGGTTTACTCCAAGAGCCTATCATTCCTTCCATGTGATATCCCCCTCAAAATGGACTCACATCTTTCTTCCAAAAAAACAAGTATCCCATTTGTTGGAAATATGTGTCTCAAACATTACAGGCTGAAACCTCCATGAGTGCCAAGTCGGTGTGACAGGTTCCATGTCTAGCCGACTAGCAGTTTGCTTTATTCATTTCTGAACAGGTCGCTGTGACCCTGTCATTGTCTTTCTGAAAGGTTGCACTGTGGAGTCTATCATTGTAGCATGATGTATTCATTATGACATCAGAGCGATCGGGAGACCTTTGGCCGACAGGCCATTCAATCGTATATCGGCGAGACTCTTAGCGACTGTGACCTTCGGTGAAGCTAAAGATTCTCACTAAGATGTCTCAGCGAAGTATTGATCTCTTTCCGACAATGTATGTATTGATGTCTTCGGGGTAACACTAATGGTTCGGGAAGATGCCTTAACGAACAATGGAAGTCTTTCCGACAGGGACTCATCCAAGCATTATTCAGAGTAACTCATAGTGGTTGGAGAAACGTCTCAGTGAACATTCAAGGTCTCACCAAAAGAATCACCTTTTGGAAGTCTTCAGGGTAGCTCTTGGTGATAGTTGATCATCGGTGAAACATATGGATCTCGGTATGGTGTCTCGGCGAAAGTCGATTGTCTGGCCGACACGTGTATGTCTTCGGTGTAACTCTTAGCAATAGACAAAATGCTTTCGGGATAAGTCATAGAGATCGATAAGAAGTCTTAGCGAGAGCTACATGTCTTGCCGACACTATTTTTTGTTGAACACTTCGGTGAAACGTATGGAGATCAGTATGAACTCTCGGCGATAGATGTGAGTCTTTCCGACTGTCTCTTGAAGCTCGATATGACTTAAGTCTGCGGTATACCTTTGGTGACTCGCTATGATCTCTTGGCGAAAGCGGTAAGTATGGGTGACTGCTTGGTGGCTCGGTGTAACTTATGGAGCTCGATAGAACATCTTGGCGACTACGATGACTCTTGGCGACATCGGTACGAAGTATATGTGGCATCGGTGAGACACTGTTAATGTCTCACTGAGATGCCAGAGCATTACGATTTCTGTTGACCGTCTGACTGTCATACGTGGAATCTCGTGGATGAATATAGGAAGCCAAAAGTGAACCGTTAGCAGGTTCTGTGTGACAGTTTTGTGAGAAATCTCAATAGTCAGGGAACACCATGGATATAGTTGGAAGTTGCAGATGCTTAGGGGTTGGATAGTAGTTCGATCAACAGTGAAGTGTGAAGAGTTCAAACCGTATCAGAAAAGGAATTAAAATCTGTAAAGGTTGTAACTTGGAAGTCTCTGTTCGAAGAAGGTTCATGATGAATGCTACTGTATAATGACACCAGAAAGATAAGTCTAGAATTGTATGTAATTTTGATTACTATAATACAAAGTGATTTCTCTTGGTGTGGTGGGTTTTTCTCCGTATGGCTCTTCCCACTTATATCCGTGTTCATGTGTGTTTGTCTAAATACTCTATTTTGTAATCTATCTCATAGAGCATCTCATTTTGACTTGTGAATTGAAAAATTTAAAAAGTACTTCACTCTTTCCCCGAGGTATTGACATTAGGAGAATTGTTTTTTGCATCTAATTTTCCTTACAAGTGGTATCAGAGCTTGGCCAGTTGTGTTATCCTTGTGGGTACATTGGTTTTTGTGTCAATAATCGCTCAAAGGGAGTTTTGTAGAGATTGTTATTTCTATTTACGTGATTAAAATGGCAAGTACATCAGGAAAGATTGAAATAGAGAAATTCAATGGCAGTAACTTTGAATTGTGGAAACTCAAGATGGAGGATCTCTTAGTAGATCGAGACCTTTGGCTTGCTGTGTCTGGAACTAAACCTATAGGCATGAAGCAAGAAGAATGGGACCTTGTAGATAGGAAAGTGAAGGGGCTGATAAGGCTCTGTTTGGCAGACTCAGTTCTTCTCAATGTGCATGAAGAGAAGACTGCCTCTCTCTTGTGGAAAAGACCGGCATCCATTTATCAGGGGAAATCCTTGGTGAATAAGTTGTTCCTGAGAAAGAAGCTTTACTCTTGAGAATGCAGGAAGGAGGTCTCAGAGTTGATCATTTGAATGATCTAACATGCTACTCGTGATAATTAACATCTCATGGTGTAAAGATTGAAGAAGAAGATCAAGCAGTATGCTTCCGCTATGTTCTTTTCCGCACTCATGGGATCATCTAGATGGCTATTGGGAGTACAACATCTGGGGCCAAATGGAAGATATTGTTGGTTCTTTACGTCAAGAAATGAAAGAAAATCTCTGGCGCTAAGGAGGCTCTGTTGTCGAGGAAGGTCAAAGGAGAAAGGAAGAAGAAGGACAAGAAGTCCAAACCAAAAATCGAGGGGAGATCAAAGTCACTAAGCAAGAAGTCCAAGGTGAAGTGATGGAACCTGGTAAGCAACCCGTCATGTTCGAAGGATTGTAAAGAGGAGAAAAGAAGAAGAAAGGATCTTTCGATAGTCAGTTCTTCTCTATAGTGATGGTGATGCCTTCATTGCAGCCTTACTATGAAACAAATGATGCCCGTTGATCGATTCTCGAGCATCGCTCCACATGACATCTCACAGAATGGTTTAAGCAAAGCATGAAGAATACGATGGTGGAAAGGTGTACTTGGCGAAAGTGATTCAACCTTGAAATTGTTGGCCATGAAGAGTTAGAATCCAATTCCTTGATGGCTGAATAAAGGGGATCAATAATGTTATGCACATACCAGGTCTGGCTTGAAATATATTGTCTGTAAGTATGCTAAATGATATCGGAGTACAAGTCTTGTTCTCGGGAAGTGGCTGCAAGATGACTAGAGGTTCAATGGTGCTGGCTGCACAAGTTGGTACCCTGTACAAGCTGGATGCACAAGTTGTTCATTGTAACAATGTCTCTTTGAAGTCACTGAAATCTGCTCATAGAGGTAAAGAGGGAAATATCCCTAATTATATAAACTCTACAAAAGTAAAAATTCCTACAGAAAAGACCATGCTTTGGCATCATAGGTTAGGCCACATAGAGGGAGAAAAATGTTTAAAAATCTTGAAGAAAAACCTGGTTGATGGGCTTGAAGATTGTAATCTAAATTTAAATTCTATGAACTACTTTGTATATATGGAAAGCAACATCATGTTTCATTTTATGATAGTCCTCATAAAACTTCTGGTTTGTTAGACTATATTCATTCAGATGTGTTTGGTCTAGTAGATGTTCCTTCTTTGTCTAAATCAAGATACTATGTCATTCATTGATGATTACTCAAGAAGAGCATTTATATATTTTGAAAATGCATCCCGAAGTGTTGATCCAATTTAAGGAGTTTAAAATCTTGTTGAAAATTAGGCCCGATAAAAACAATAAAATGTAAGAATTTGATAATGGTAGGTGAATTATGTTAGTGAATTTGAAAGATACTATAAAGACCATGAATCAAAAAACACAAGACTACACCTTATACTCCACAATAGAATGGATTTTTAGAAAGGTTCAATAGGACAGTGATGAAGAGAGCACGAAGTATGCTTAGTAGTGTTGGTTTGGAGGAGAAGTTTTGGGCTGAAGCTACTGCTACTGCATGTTACTTGGTTAATTGGTCTCCAAACTCTGCTCTTGTTGATAAGACACCTTTGGAAGCGTGGTCTAGTAAGAATCCCTCTCTTAGACATATTAGAGTCTTTGGCTGTAGGCATATGCACATGTGCGGATGTAAAAAGATCCAAGTTGGAGAACAAGGCTGTTAGAATTTAATATTTTTATTGGCTATAGTGCTAACATTAAAGGATACAAGCTTTGAATCTACATTTACAAAAGGTTGTATCACGATAGAAGTGTAATCTTTCATGAGCTGAAACCTTCCATATTGGATATCACGGTCGAGACAAAGTCAAAAAATAGTAAGGATGTAGCAACAATTCTTCCTACACCAGAGAAAGAGGAATTGAAGATTCAAAATGTACCTGAAACTGAGGAAACTGAGGAGAGCTCAAGCAGTTTTGAAAGCTCTGGAAGAAGAAGAACCTCAGCCTCAGCTAGTGAGGAGGTCAATCTGAGAAAGGAAACAACTAGATAGGTATGGGTTCTCATTAATTGATTCTACTTGTGTCTATGCCTTGATTTCTAGCACTGATGAGCCTAGGACTATAAAGGAAGCAATTAAAATGTCTGATTTAGATTCTTGGTTGGAAGCCATGAAGGAAGAAATGGCGTCATTAGATAAAAATGAAACACGGGTCAGTGCCCTTGCCTAAAAAGGAAGAAAACCTATGTGTTTGTAAATGGTATTTAAAAGAAAAACATTAGTGCGGATGGCGGTGTAGAAAAATACAAAGCCTGTTGGTTGCAAAGGGTTATTCGGGTAGAGGGAATTGACTATGGAAATCTTTTCTCGTAGAAAGCTGACTTCCATTAGATTTCTATTGTCACTTGCAGCCGCTTATGACTTAGGAGTTGAATAGATGGATGTGAGACAACGACAACTACATGGTGATCTTGAAGAGAAATCTATATGTCAACCTGAGCACTTTGTTGAGAAAGGTAAAGAAAAACTGGTATGCAAATTAAAGAAGTCTTTGTATGGGTTAAAGCAGTCACCTAGAATGTGGTACCAGAAATTTGATACCTATGTATTAGCTTTAGGCTTTGTGAGATCAAAATCTGATCACTGTGTATACTATAAAGCTGAAAGTGATCAAGTGCTTGTTATTGCTCTTTATGTTGATGATATGTTGTTAATTGGAAATAGCAAGCTAATGATTTCTGATCTTAAGTCTCAGTTGTCTGCTAAGTTCAAAATGAAGGATCTTGGTGCAGCAAGGTATATTCTGGGGATGGAGATAACCAGGGACAAGAAGAATAGAAAGCTTTGGCTCAGTCAGAGTAAGTATATAAAGACTGTTCTAGCGAGATTTTGTATGAATGATTGCAAGCAGTTAGTTGTTCTAGTCATGCAGGGAATGAAGCTATCTGTTGAGAATTGTCCAAAATCTCCTACTGAGATGGAGGACATGACCAGTGTACCCTATGCTAGTGTAGTAGGTAGCCTTATGTATGCAATGGTTTGTACAAGGCCAGCCATTGCCCAAGCAGTGGGAGTACTTAGTCGATTTATGGCTAATCCAGGAAGAATACATTGGGATGTTGTGAAGAGGGTGTTTAGGTATTTGAAGGGAATTTCAGATTTTGCTTTGTGTTACCATGGGAATTTGGTTGAATCACAGAGGACTCTCAACATTCGTGGTTATGTAGATTCTGATTGGGCAGGGGACATTGACAACAGGAGATCCACTAGTGGATACATTTTCATGTTGAATGGTGGTGCAATGAGTTGGATGAGCAAGTGACAGGCTGTAGTCACTTTGTCCACTACAGAGGCTGAATACATGGCAACTACCCATGCTTGTAAAGAAGCTATATGGTTGAAACATTTGTGTTCTAACATTGGTTTTGATGCAGGGGAAATAACAATCTTATGTGATAGTCAGAGTGCCATTTTTCTGGCAAAGAATCCAACTTTCCATGCCATGACGAAACATATTGATGTACAGTACCACTTTGTACGAGATATGGTTGAGCATGGAAAGGTCAATTTGGAAAAGGTTGATACTCTGGAGAATGTTGCAGATGCATTGACGAAGCTTGTGAGCACATACAAGTTCAGGTGGTGTGCCAGTTCAATGGGCCTTAGTGCCCATGTTTTTTAGTAAGTATTATTTATGCTCTGGAGGTTCCTGAATGATCTTTGTCAAGTGGGAGATTGTTGGAAATATGTGTCTCAAACATTACAGAATGAAACCTCCATGAGTGCCAAGTCGGTGTGACAGGTTCCATGTCTGGCCAACTAGCAGTTTGCTTTATTCATTTCTCGAACAGGTCAGCTGGACCCTATCATTGTCTTGCCGAAAGGTTGCACCGTGGAGTCTATCATCAGAGCATGATGTATTCGCTATGACATTAGAGCGATCGAGACCTCTGGCCGAAGGCCATTCAATCGTATATCATCGAGACTCTTAGCGACTGTGACCTTCGTGAAGCTAAAGGTTCTCGCTAAGATGTCTTAGCGAAGTATTGATCTCTTGCCGGTCAGCGTATGTATTGATGTCTTCGGGGTAAATCTAATGGTTCAGGAAGATGTCTTAATGAATAGTGGAAGTCTTGTCGAAGAGGAATCATCCAAGCATTATTCAGAGTAACTCATAGTGGTCGGAGAAACGTCTCAGCGAACATTCAAGGTATCACCGAAAGAATCACCTTTTGGAAGTCTTCGGGGTAGCTCTTGGTGATAGTTGATCATCGGTGAAACATATGGATCTCGGTATGGTGTCTCGGCGAAAGTCAATTGTTTGGCCGACAGGTGTATGTCTTCGGTGTAACTCTAAGTGATAGACAAAAGGCTTTCAGGATAAGTCATAGAGATCGATAAGAAGTCTTAGTGAGAGCTACATGTATTGCCAACACTGTTTTATGTTGAACACTTCAGTGAAACGTATGGAGATCGGTATGAACTCTCGGCAATAGATGTGAGTCTTGTCAACTGTCTCTTGAAGCTCAATATGACTTAAGTCTACGGTATACCTTTGGTGACTTGCTATGATCTCTTGGTGAAAGCGGTAAGTCTGGGTGACTGCTTGGTGGCTCGGTGTAACTTATGGAGCTTGATAGAACATCCTAGCGACTACGATAACTCTTGGCGACATCGGTACGAAGTATATGTGGCATCGGCGAGACACTATTAGTGTCTCACTAAGATGCCAGAGCATTACAATTTCTGTTGACCGTCTAACTATCATACGTGGAATCTCGTTGAAGAATAGAGGAAGCCGAAAGTGAACCGTTAGTAGTTGGTTCGGTGCGACAGTTCTGTGAGAAATCTCAATAGTCAGGGAACACCATGGATATAGTTGGAAGTTGCAGACGCTTGGGGGTTGGATAGTAGTTCGATCAACAGTGAAGTGTGAAGATTTCAAACCGTATCAGAAAAGGAATTAAAATCTGTAAAGGCTGTAACTTGGAAGTCTTTGTTTGAAGAAGGTTCATGATGAATGTTGCTGTATAATGACACCAGAAAGATAAGTCTAGAATTGTATGTAATTTTGATTACTATAATACAAAGTGATTTCTCTTGGCATGGTGGGTTTTTCTCCCGTAAGGGTTTTCCCACGTATATCTGGTGTTCATGTGTGTTTGTCTAAATACTCTATTTTTGTAATCTGTCTCATAGAGCATCTCATTTTGACTGTAATTGAAAATTTAAAAAGTACTTCTGCACTCTTTCCTGAGGTATTGACGTTAGGAGAATTGTTTTCTGCGTCTAATTTTCCTTACACCATTGGCAAAAGGATTTGTCAAACTATGCATTATCAAGGCAAAGGGTTAGGCCTTCATGAGAAATGCATCTTAGAACCCCTTAATATCAAATACAATACAAAATATCATGGGCTTGGATACCAAGCTCAAGATATTGGCACTCCTTCCACCCATCCTAAATCCAAAATCCCTCTATCTAAATCCAAATATCCACATGAACCCTATCCTCCAAATCTATCTTGGGCTCTTATGTTCTAAATCCCAATCCCTCATCCCTTTCATATATTTTGGATCCCTATGTCCCAAAACAAAGTCCTTCATCCCCTCCATCCATCTTGGGTCCTTATATTCCACTACCTAGCATTCCTATTTTGAAATCCCATTTTTCTGTCTATCCATCACCTCACATCCTTAATCAAGATAAAAAAAGGTACACACCCTTGTGCCTTTTGCAACATACTACTTACACCAACCCATACATAATACATCCACACCATTCATATCCATCCACAAATCCCATTTCTCTTTGAAACAATTTGGATGCCAAATCTCAAATGCATAAAGCCAAAAATCCACATAAATCAAAGGATCAACATGTTCCATAAAAAAGAAATGAAAAAACAAAGAAAAATATGATACAAAATAAAAAAAATTAAATCACAATGGCCACAAAGGCTTATGAAGCAAAAATTAAATTCAAAAACCATGTGGATTCCAAAAATACTCATAGAATCAATGCATCCCAAAGAAAAATCAAAATTTACATCCAAAATTGCTTATCCAAAAGCTCCATCCAATTATAATTCCTCCACCCCATCTAATAATCCTTCATCACCTCATTCTATTTAGGGTCCTTATATCCCAAAATCTACAACCACTCCTCCATATAAACCTCCAAATTCAAAGCCCACTTCTCTTCCCCAACTCTACCACCCTTCAAGGTGTGTGCCAATGTTGATCTTTCAAACATTTCCACCCACTCATCCACAAGTCTCCCATCAATCCAAATTTACTATACAACATCCGCTTTCCATCCTTCCATCCATCTCATCCAATCTTTTTCATAAATCCATATTCCAATCAATTTTATCCCCCTTACCATCATTCTACCAACGTCTATGAGCATACATTAAATTACCATTATAGCACATAGTGAAGGGATACCATCTATGGAACTAGATGCTTAAGTCCTTCCTCCCCATCCCCTTACACTCTACACTTTGGGGAAAGTTCCATCCATACCACATATTATCCACATCCTCCACTATCATTCATCATCTATCCATCATCCTTGTTGAACACTCAAAATACTGAGAGGGGGGTAAATTAGTATTCTCTAAAACCACATAAACATTTAAAATTCTATTTGAAATGTCGTATTCAATTTTCAGTAAGGAAAGAAACCATGAAAGTAATAATCAAAGCGCATAAAACCTGGACACTAGGTTTTTTACATGGAAAACCCAAAAAGAGAAAAACCACGGTGAGGATTAGGTCACAATATATTATAACTGGTCATAACATATTACATAATGGCTCACTGCCTTTTGGACTCACTATTTGGAGGACTCACTGTCTGGAGAATAAGAGAAATAAAAAAGAGGGGTGGCTCACTACCAAGATTTGAACTGCTAATAATGCATCTATAGTACGCAAGAGATATAGTTCCACTACAACTCAAAATACTAAATCAACACACTTCATACTACACCACTTCCACACTTTTCTCTGCTTATATTCACATCACATTCACACTATATTTGAACACTTCACATTATATTACATTCATCTAATATCTACAAAAATGAAATGAACTTACATTTATATGTATTATATTCGCAAACACCTACATCATCAATTGGGTCGACTTAATTAGATGAAACATATAATACATCAATTTGTTGGCTCAAGATTCTACCATACATACCTCAAAACTTGTAACACATCAAAATAGGTCAGTAGGGACCTATAATCACTCCCTTAAGTTTTCACACTTGACATTTTAACTTCACACAACCATAAACTCTTTAGGTCAACACCAGATAGTAAATACTGGTGATATGAACCATTTTTTCATTCACAAAACAACATGTGAACTACTAAAGCACTTTCCACTTGGACCACATACTGTTCTAACACCTGTAAAGACTCCCAAAAAATTTCATAACTAGATATTCTTCCATGGTGGAAAGCAGAGCATTATAAACATGTAGTCTATATTGGTAGCACTATCACAAGAAAACCTAATGCTCTATCAATCATAACTTTTACATTGGAGGACATAAAGACATGAAACTTTGGATTTAAGGTCCTCCAACATATACCAAAATTTCCTTCAAACCACATACCAATATTCTTCAAAGTAGAGTGATGTGGACCTAAAAATTGATACTTTGAACATTGAAAATTGTATTATGTGATTTATCCAAATATTCAACACATTTGTTTAGCATCAAATCAAAACTCTTGCACTTGTATAATGGATTACCATAACCATATTCACTCATGCTTCACCAATCAAGTGTACCTCAATTTGGACTTTAATGTTGACATCACTGACAACATTGTACATGATCATGCTCATGTTGCCAACAACCATATCAATGACAAGCAAACTTCCAATAATCCTATCTAAACCCATTCTCCATTTTCACTCCTTTGATCTCGACAAGATTAAGGATCTACATGTGCATCAAATATCCTACCTCCCTTATGCTATCCATATCCCCCATCCTAACCAAATCAATCCACCCTTACCATCTTTGATCTTGGTAAGGAGTATTTCTGCTATCATTATATCCCTTATTATCCTCCATCTCGTATACCTTACCCTATCTCCATCCTCCTATCCTAGCCAATTCATCATCTCTCTTCACCATGTGTCTTTATAGAAAGCTAGGGGGAAAATATCCATGCATGCTTTGGACAAGGTAATCCTTACTCTTATTTCCATTCATGTCCTTTATGCAATATCCTTCCAGCTCATGCTACTATTCTTCCATCCATTATTGCACTACCTCTAGTGTGGGGCATCTAAGTCCTTTGCAACTAATCCTTGGAGCTCCCTTCCTCCTATCCTTCATCCACCATCCTCTTATCTCCCATCACCATCCATCATCCAAATCCCTCTCTCCTATCTATGGAATTCCTCCATCCTTCCATCCTTTACCATGCCTTGGCTCTCCCTTGTCATTGGAACTCATCCATTCCTCTATCCCAATCATCCTATCCTCCATCCAATCCATCTATCATTATAATCCAACCATCCCAATCCATTCCATCCAAATGCAATCAATCATAATCCATTCAATATAACTTGCAATCTATTCCATCATCCATAATCAATCCATTATCTTAATCCAAATCAGATTATAAACCATTGATCCAATTTAATCCATTATCATCGTAGGGATGTATCCTTCCCAATCCATGTGTTGTTCTTATCATTAACAACACAATCCTTAGGGTACACATTTTTCTTATCATTAAATTTTCTATCCTTATCATCATCATCACCAATAACCATCAATCAATCCACCAATCAATTTTCAGCTTGACTTGGAGCATAGTTGTTGGTTTCTTTTGATTTGTTGTGCATGTTTGCTTGATGCTTGTGTGTTACCATTATTTGCATTTATCATGGTATCTTGCACTCTATTACCACAGGGGAATCATGGTCTTCCATATCATGGTGTTATAAGGCATATATTTTCACTTGAACTTTTTTATCACGTACTTGACACATTGTCATCCTGGTTCTTTATATACCTTGGTGCATAATGTCAAGTACAATATCAAATCTAGGATTCTCATATCATTGCAGCATGATGATCATCCATCCTCCCTCTCCATCCATGTCTTCATCATCCTTATCCCCTCCCATCCATCCTTATTTATTTCATCCTTTCATCTTTCATCCTCTAGTCCTCTCATCCATTTTGAGAGCATGTACTCATGTTCTTTGAACCTACATGTCCTGTCAAGGGGGGATACCACTACCTCCACCTCATCCTTCCTCATCCTCGCTAGTGACTGGGGCATCATGCCACTAGTACTTATCCTTTGCCTACCCACTATGTTTTATTCTTCTTTGAAATGATGTTACTTCTCTTAGTTGCAACATCATCTCAAAGAGGGGAAAATTGTAGACACCTGAAATAATATTTAATTAAATAAATATTATTATTTATTTATTTAATTTAACCTTTCCCTTATCCTAGTAATTAATTAAATAAATATTTATCATTTATTTAATTAATTTTCCTATTACCTTTATCCACCACCTTTAATTAAATAAATTTACATTTATTTAATTAAATCTAAACTTTTTCCCACATTAATCTAAATTCCCTAAGCGTGCTTAAGTTAATTAATACATGATTAATTAACTTTACCTACATCCTAATCACCATTAGCCCATTCTCCAAATTTCAACCCTAGCCTAGTTAATGAGCCTATGGTTTGTTGACTCAACCCATCCCCATTAAGTTTGTTGATCCTTGATTAATCAATTTAATCCATATCCCTAACTATCATCAACATTTCTTTCTATTTTTTAATTCTCTCCATCTCTAGGTCAAACTTGTCACTATGTGACAAGTGTCATATCTGTTAGTGTAGGTTTTTTAATATTTTTCCTACACATTATTAAGCATACCTTAGGTTATAGGAGATGTGGTTTATGTGAGGACACATGGCGTAATCCATTGGTTACATGTGTTGCTCCCACTCAAACTTTGATGGTTGAGTTTCACACCCTCTTTTGGCCTTATATGCCACCTCACAAAACCACTCATTTGTCTCTTTTTGAGTAGGTTATGCCACCTATTTGGCATTTTCCAAGTAGGCATAACTCCCACCTAATTTGGTTATTTGGGAGTTATTACCCCTCTTGGAATTATTTGGCCATATTGTGCTATATAATCAGCACTCACCTCTCCCTCCTGTCTAGTCAAGATGAGTTCATATTAACTCAATCAATTCAAAGGAGAGTTGAGGCATATTGTATCATTTAGTGTGTGATAATAACATCATTTTGTGATTGCACTATATTCCTACATTTTATCTCTTGCTGCTCTCGTGTGGAAGGTTTATCTTGGTTTTGCATGTGATCCTAGGTGCTCAAGTTCATCAACAACTCTTACAATATCCTACCCATCCTACCCTCTTACACAAATCTACTAACCTCTTACACAATCCCACAAACTCTTCTCAATGTGTGCTCACACATGTGTGAGGAAGGTGTGTGAGCACACCTTCCTCTTACACCTCCTTCCCTCTTGTGACACTTGTCACAAGGATAATTATCCTCTACACCATTCAACCTTGATCCAAACCCTATTTCTCATTAAATCCTAGCCCTTCATCACCAATTCATCCTATTGTAGAATTTGTGAGCAACCACATACATACCACCAACCATCAACACTTGAGAAAATCTACAAGTTGAGGGTACAAATTGTGAGCTCAATATATGAAGAGGAGAATAATGAAGGTATAATATCTTTATGTTTATTTCCTTTATGTATTTTGATCCATTTTCCTTCATTAATTTTTTTTACCTTCTTCAACAACATTTCATGTTGCCCAGGGATCCACAATTAACCAGGACAACAGAGGATGGACCTAAATTCAAATTACATGAAGCATGTAACTGGTAGGTCCTAAATCAAATTTGATGCTGCCAAACTAACATAATGTCATGCAAAACCACAAGATCCTTAGCCTAGAACTATGTTAAATTATCATGCTATCTCTAGAAGTCGCATGCTCCTAGTCTTTTTTGCATAGTTCTGGAAGACTAACTGGTTAACTGATAAGCACAAGGACCCTTCTATCACTTCAATATTTTTGTGTGTTTAACATATCTTTAGGAAACTTTGGAGTATGATAGAACATGTGTAGACATACTCTTCATTCAAATTGCAGAGCCAAACTCCCATTCAAGAAGAAATATAGAACATGACTATATTGCCAAAGAAATATCTCTACCTTGAGTAACTGACCACAAAAAAATAGATTAGACTTTTGGAACACCTCTGTCACATGAATAGATGAAAGCATGATATTCCGAGCATACTACAAGCAATATTCTTCATTATACTCAAAATGCACTGATAATGATAATTCAAGTACGATTATGCTCACTGTTCAGATAAAATTACTCCTTAGACCTCAATGAACACATACTATCATCAAGGACATTACTCCTTAGATCTCAATGAACACATACTATCATCAAGGACATTACTCCTTTGACATAAATGATATCTTATGTTCAAAAATCTCCCCCTTTGTCATTGATGGAAAACAAAAAAAATTGGCCACACAAGAAGAAAAATCTAATGTGTTAGGATCATGAAACCACCTCACATTGGTTTCCACTTCCTCCCCTCAGATGATTTAGCATTTTTAGTATAATTTATCACCCTTTGACATCAATAGAAAATTTCAACTACATTCTATACAATCTGAAAACTTGCTTTCTGAATTGACTCCCCCTGAGTCCATATCACACTACTTCTAAAAATACTCCACAAGAACACCATTCCTCCTTGCAGCAGGGAGACAATGCTCCCCCTCAACCTATGCTTCCTCTTGATTCAAGATGGGGGAGAAACAACTCCCAACATCTTTTAGAGATACTCAAAAGTATCCTTAGGAAGTGTTTTTGTAAAAATGTCTACTACTTGCTCCTTGGTTTCAACATACTCCAACATCACCTCTTTTTTTGTAACCTTCTCCCTTAGAAAATGATACTTTGTTGCAATGTGCTTTGTCCTTTAGTGCATTATCAAATTCTTTGAAATTTTTATAGTATTGGTATTATCATACAAAATGGAAATGGGTTGATCAAAATCTATCTTTATCTCCTTCAGGTTTTGCTTCGTCCATAAAACTTGAGTGCAACATGAAGTTTCTGCAATGTATTCCACTTTAGTTGTAGAAAAGTAAACTAAATCTTGTTTCTTGCTTAACCAAGATACAAGACTGTCACCAAGAAAGAAATATCCACCACTTGTGCTCTTTTAGTCATCTATGCTTCCTTCCCTATCTACATTTGTGTATGTAGTCAAAGTGAAGTTTTTACTCTCAAGATACCACAAACCGTAATCCATTGTAGCCTTCAAATACCTGAATATCCTTTTTACCTCTTTGACATGAGTTTCCTTAGGTGCTTCTTTAAACCTAGCAACCATCCCAAATGATTGCATTATATCTAGTCTAGATGTAGTCACATATAGCAAACTGCCAATTATTGATCTATGCAAAGTCTAGTCTACTAGAGAAAATTCATCATCTTTACTCAGTTTACATCTAGTAACCATAGGTGTTCTCATCATTTTGCATTCTTCCATCTTAAACCTTCTTATTATTTCTTTTATGTACTTTTTTTGAGAGATGAATATCCCTTTGTCTAATTGAGAGATCTATAGACTAAGAAAGAAAATTCACCAAGAATTGACATTTCAAACTCACTCTACATTGAATCCTTGAACCCTTTGCACATATTTTCACTGTTTCTGCCAAATAAAATGTCATCAACATAAACCATGACAATCAACAAAATATCATCTTCAATTTTTATGTATAACTTACTATCCACACTACCTCTCCTAAAATCTTCTTGTTGCAAATAACTATCCAATCTAGAATACCAAGCTCTAGGAGCTTGTTTGATTCCATAGAGTGCTTTCTTCAATCTGTACACAAAATTCAGATTATCTAAACATGTATTGAAAGTATTTTGGTTGCTCAATGTAGACTTCTTTTTCTAACTAACCATTCAAAAATGCAGACTTCACATCCATCTGATACACTTTGAAGTTCTTAAATGTTGATTAAACCAAAAATATTCTAATTGCTTCCAATCCTGCTACCAAAGTAAGTGTTTTCTCAAAATCAATACCTTCAACTTGAGCATGTCCTCTACACACAAGTTTGGCCTTGTTCTGGATCACTTTTCCATCTTTATTCAACGTTTTTCTAAATACCCATTTGCTACCAATAACATTCTTTCCTTTATTTCTTGGAACCATTTCCCAAGTTTCATTTTTCTTTATTTAAGTTAACTCTTCTTTCATAGCATCTATCCAGATTTTCTCTTTTCTTGCCTATATATAAAAATTTGGTTCAATATTTGATAATAATGCAAAGTGTACCTATTCATTTTCTTTCTCAATTCTTCTTTGAGTTTGGACCCCATTGTGCTTATCTCCTATAATCTTATTTTCAAAATGATTTCTCTACACATACTTAGCTAGATTCTTTGTAATTGTATTCTCAGAATCAAATTTTGAGTCTTCATCACTACTACTAATTGGATCTTCATTATCTTCAACTTCCAGAATATCAACAGATTGTATTGTCTCATCAATACTTATATTGACACTTTTACTAATCCTTTTTAGTCTTTTATTATAACATCTATATGCCTTGCTTGTCACAAAATAGCTAAGAAAAATGCCTTCATTAGATTTAGAATCAAACTTACCCAAGTTTTCTTCATCTCTTTTTATATAGAACTTGCTTCCAAATATCCTAAGATGTCTAATTGAAATTGGTCTTCCTCTCCATAGTTCATATGGTATTTTACCAACCCTTAGTCTGATTTGAGCTCTGTTCAAAATATATACTATGGTTTGAACTTCTTCTCTCTAATATATATCTGGTAAACTTTCTTGACTTAACATTGTTCTGGCCATCTCTTGTGTAGTTTGGTTCTTCATCTCAACAACCCCATTCTACTATGGAGTGCTAGGAGAAAAAAACTATCTCCTATATATTTCAGTTTGTCCTCTTAGTAACTCCATTCTACTATGGATTCCTAGGAGAAAAAAACTATCTTTGGATCCCATGTAACTCACAAAAATTCACCATACCTGTTAGAAGTGAATTATCCACCTCTATCTAATCTCAAACACAAGTGATTGTCCTTCTTATTTCATTTTCAATTATTTATTTAAATGCTTTAACCTTCTCAAAATATTTTTATTTTTGTTTCAGAAAAGTAATCCAAGTCATTCTAGAGTTATCATCAATAAGCATCATAAACTACATGTCACCCTATAGACTCTTTATCTTCATTGGTCAACATGAATCTGTATGGATTAAATCCTATGGCCTTGTTGTATAATATTCCTTAGAAGGGGATTTATTCTCTATTTTTTCCCTTCATGACATGGTTTGTAGCTGGTAGACTGAGGCTTCTTGATCTTTGGCATGTCTCTAACCATTCCATTTGAACTAATCTTCACAATATCATCAAAATTAATGTGTCTTAGCCTTATGTTCTAGAGCCAACTTTCCTCTCTCTGTATAGAAAATAAATTTTGTCCATTCAACTCATTGAGATGGTATACATCACTGTCAGTCATGCTTCCTTCCACAACCAACTCTTTGATATCGATGTTTATGATTTCTCAACCTTTAGCACTGAATGAAAGCTTGTAGCCTTTGTCACACATTTGACACACTCGAAAGATTATATTTCAAACCTTCCACATATAGGACATCATGAGTTTTTTTCTTTCCAACATTAAGGCTCAAAGTGCCCTTACCGATAATATTAGCAATAGAACTATTTCCAAGAGTTATAGATCCTTCATCAAAATTCTTGAAATGCATGAACTTACTTTTGTCTCTAGTCATGTGACTTGAACATCCACTGTCGATGATCCATAGATTCTTCTGCTTTTTATCATGTTATGCAACTTGATCTACCATGGATTTATCTGATCTTTTCTCCTCCATTTTATTCTTCCACACTTTATATTATTCATTATTCTAACCTTCCAAACTTTTCTTTTCTTTTCTTTTTTTATGGTGGAGGAGGACTCACAAAATTTCTTCTATAATTTCTAGTAGTATGTCCAAAATTATTACATTTGTGATAAATTATATTTAAATTGTATGAAGGTGCAAATGCATTACTTCTAACAAAGTGATTTCTTCTTACCATAGCCCTTCTACAATTCACAACCTTATGATCAAAATGATTGCAACTAAAACAGTAACCAAAAAATAATAATGATTGAACTTGATATTGTATCCTTGTCCTTTGGAAGCTTGTCTTCCAAATATTTTATTATGCCTTTGCACTTGAATGAAGCCATCATTCTACACCTTTCTATCATTGATTTATGCACTTCGCTTAGAATTTGAACTTCTGAAACCAATCTCTTCTAGATTCTCATTAACAAAATCATGAGTTGATCGATCACCCTTCTCTTCTACACATCAGTAAATCCAAGTCCAGTTTGATATGCAGTGATCTTTGACTTCCAATTATCTGATCCAGCATCTTAGTACTCTACCCAAACTTCATCTTTAGCTGATGATTTACTTTATCAAGATCTTTCCTTAGTGACATAATTTCTACTTCAATCTTTTCACAATATTCGTCTCTTGACAACAACCTTTCAGCCAAAACCTCTTCAATTCTCTTTGCTTCTTATACTTGGATCTTCAGGTAAATAATCATCTTCTCCACCTTCTCAAGATTCTGAGATAAATTATCTTTATCCTTTACTTCCTCAACAATTATTTTCTTCACTCTCTTAATCTCTTTGCTAGTGTAGAGCAACTCTTCCACAAGATCTACCTCATCATAATTATTTATGAAATTCATTTCTACATCATCTTTAGTAGTTTCCATAGTCATGGATACAATATTTTCTCCTTCATCTCCAAATATTTCTTGATCCTCATCATTAGTTGAATAACCTTCCTCATTGATGAAGAAAATATTTTTTTTCTCTTAACTTTATTCCCTTTTAAGAATGACTTATTTCCATGCTTTTGCTCAACATTGTTAGAATCCTTGTATGGAAACTTAGCCATCAAATTCCCTACATCACTGCAATTAAAACATTTGAAGGGAAACTTACCTTTATATTTTTTGAAACACGTCTATAACTTCTTAACAAAGTTTGCTTCCTTCGAATCTAATTCATCATCTAAATTTGGATCAACTTAATTTTTAGATGCTTTGAATGTCGCCTCCTTTCTTGTGGAGTTGTCATTATCAATCCTCATCTCATAGGCATTCAAGATTCCATGTAACTCATCCATAGGTAGAGAATTTAAATATTTATCTTCTTCAACATAAGAAAATTTTGCATAAAACTTTTAGGAAGGGATTCAAGTACCTTTTTCATAATCATACCTTCTTTCAATTCTTCACGAAGACCTCTGATAGAGTTGACAACCTCATCAAACCCAAGTATGAATGTAGCAATGTTTTCCTCTTCCCTCATTTTTAGACTTTCAAACTGACCCTGATGAGTTTTAAGCTTTTGTTGTTTGACCTTGTCATCACCTTCATAAATATTGTACAATTTACTCCATAATTCCTTTGTTGTCTTGCAATGCATGGTCTTCAATAACGCAAAGTTAGACAAACCACATAAAATAGAATTCCTTGCCTTATAATTTTTCTCACAAGCCTTCTTTCTAACTTGATCTCTTGGGGGGATTTCAGGTATCTCATATCCATCTACAACTGATTTCCAAATATCAAACCCTAGGGCCATAAGATATGCTTCCATTCTTACTTTCTAAAAGACATAATTGGATCCATCAAAGAGTGGTGCCTTATTTGCAAAAAAAATATTCTTGAACCATTGAGTGTGCCATCCCAAATCTAACTCAAGATGTTAAGCTTCTTCAAAGGAACTTAGCTCTAATACCAATCCAAGGGTACACTATCTATTGAGAGGGGGTGAATCAGTAGATCAAATCTATTACAAACTCTTTAATTCAACATATATATCCAAACATGAAACATGAATCAAAATATCTATTATCAATGAAGATATCAAAAAATAATTCATTCACAATGAATGCTAATATACATGGAAACAAAGAATGGGAAACACCATAATATAAGGTCTACTTGGAGATACTAGATCCAAATCCAGCCTCATAAAGTAATGAATAAGTTATAGTCAAGAAGTAGGAACCAACCTATTGGAGACACCAATAACCTATTGTGTTTGTAGGCACCAACCTACTAGAGACACGAATCCCCAAAAAAAAGATCTAAACACCAACTCATTGAGTAGAACACCAGTCCTATTGGATTACAAAGATAAAGCTTGTGAAACTTCAATGTTGATTACATGACTTACACAATATTTAATCTTGAACTTCAAACATTTTCCTACACTCCTTATGATCTTTAAATGATGGGGCACAATGATCAAGATGCAACTCACATTGAATAACACTTTCTCACACAATTTCTCTCATGCTCACACACTTGCATCACTTTCAAACACTTATCATGTGAATTGAGAGCTAAACTATATACATGACATTACATTAACAACATTTCATGTTAGTGAGGGATCCGCAATTAACCAGGATGACATAGGATGGACCTAAATTCAAATTACATTAAATGTGTAACAAGTAGTTCCTAAAACATCAATGATTCCAAAAATATTCATGGTTACAACATTTTCGTAGTATAAAATTTCTCGCTTTCTCTCACTCATCTGTTTGAATTTCCTACACGCATGATGGATGCCACTTTGGTGGTACCCCACGATCCCCCTCCCTTGTCCTCTTCTGATCGGGTTCTTACCCTAGAACATGTAAGGAAAGTTAGATGCGGAAACAACTCTCCTAACACCAAAACCTTAGAGAAGAATGTAGATATACTTTTAATTTTTAACAATTATAGTCCAATTAAGATGCACTTGAAATAGATACCAGAAAAAGAGTATTGACAAAAAAACAAGAACACCAGATATACGTGGGAAAACCCTTACGGGAGAAAAAACCCACCACACCAAGAGAAATCACTTTGTATTATAGTAATGGAGATTACATACAAATGACAGAATTATCTTTCTGGTGTATGTTTACAGTAGCATTCACCATGAAAAAACTTGTACATGAACTTATGGTTACAGTCTTTACAGAATAGAATTCATCCATCGATACACTTTGAACTGATACAACAATTGTTAATCGAACCAACCGAATCACCATAGAGATTACAAACTATATTCATGTTGTTCTGGCTGTCGAGCTTCCTCATAGAACTGTCACAACAAACCAACTGCTAGCGGTTCACATTCGGCTCCTCCTATTCGTCCATGAGATGCCACATCAGAAAGTCTCACTCGGTCAAACGACTTCAAGCTGTGTTTTCATATTGGTGAGACACTAAATGTGTCTCCCCGATGCCAACAAAGTAAACACTCGATATCACCAAGACTCCATCCTATCACCAAGATGTCACATCGAGTTCAGAAGACTATCACTCAGCTTTCGCCATCTCGCCAAGACATATCACTTTCACTGAGATGTTATACCGAAGCTCCACAAGTCTCATAGACGTGAGTTTTCCATTTGGCAAGACTTACCACTCGCCAAGAGGTTTCATCAAGCTACATTAAGTTACATCGAAGCCAACAACAGTCTCCAAGACTATACCGCTCTTGCTAGGACGTTACTCTGAAACCTCCAGTCATATCGGGCACCAAAGAGTAGTCAGCAAGACCTATGTCTTTCACCGAGAGGTCTTATCGAAGTTCTCCAAGCTACCCCGAGACCACTGTTCGCCAAGAGTTATACCAAAGATCCCTTATCATCGGCGAGACTTACATCCTTCGCTGGGACTTCTCCCCAAGACCATTTGGGTTACCCCAATAGCCATAGGCTATCGACAAGACATCCTCCAGTCACCAAGAACTCTCTCTGAGATCCTCTGTGTTACTTCGATGACCAACACTTGAGCCTTCGTCGATGAGACATTTTCACATTGGTAAGACCTCTTACCGATAGAATATAGGATACGTCGAAGACTATAAAGTGAAACATCCCGTCGGCGAGACATTAGCTTTCGCTGAAACTTCTCACCGAGCCGTCATAGGTTATCCCGAAGCCTGTGGTCGCCAAGAGTCTCCCTGACGCCCAATTGAATGGCCTGTCAGCTAGAGATCCTTCATGAGGTGAGAGGTCACAATGAATGCACCTTGTCACAGCGATAGGAACGTTCAGTGAGATAGAAGCTAGGTCACAACGACCTGAACAAATCACAATGTATCAAAGCTGCTAGTCGACCAGACATGATGGATGTCATATCGACTTGGCTCCAATGGAGGTTTCAGCCTGTGATTTTTGAGGCACATATTTCCAACAATCTCCCACTTGACAAAGATCACACATGCACCTCTAGAGCACAATAAAACGTATTGAAAATCATGGGCACTAAGGCCCATTGAATTGGCACACCACCTGAACTTGTCTGTGCTCACTGGCTTCGTCAATGCATCTGCAACATTCTCTAGAGTATCAACCTTTTCCAAACTGACCTTTCCATCCTCCACCATATCTCGTACAAAGTGGTACTGTACGTCTATATGTTTCATCCTGGCATGGAAAGTAGTATTCTTTGCCAGACAAATTGCACTCTGACTGTCACAAAAAATTGTTATTTCTCCTGCATCAAAACCAATTTTAGAACACAAATGTTTCAACCAAATTGCTTCTTTACAAGCATGAGTAGCTGCCATGTATTCAGCCTCCGTAGTGGACAAAGTGACTACAGCCTGCCGCTTGCTCATCCAGCTCACTGCACCACCATTCATCATGAAGAAATATAGCCAGCGAGGTGGA